>OZ018395.1:33183218-33475358 GCA_963969525.1 Ontholestes murinus | reverse complement strand
TATATATATATATATATATATATATATATATATATATATATTGTGGCCAAAATACATGACTTTCAAAAAATTGGTCATAAATGGGTGTCAACTAGGACTACTTTTTAAAATTAGTTTCATAATATACAGGGTGTTCCAAAACCAAAGGTATCCCAAAGGAATAAAAGTTATGTTTTTTAATGGAACATCCTGTATTTTATTGCATTTTTGAATTCTTCAATCAAAATAAGTGTGTGTTTTAATAAGGTTTCTAATACCTAAACCTTTTGTAAAAAAAATTGTAAAAATCTAACCTAATTTTCATGTTTCAAATATTTTAAAAGTAATTAAGTTATGTATACCAAATTTACACTAAAATGTAAGAATAGATCATATTTTATTTTCCAAGTATAATAATCTTGCCATCTTATACAGAGTGTAATAAATTGAAATTAAACAAATGAGAACTTAAAGTGGCAATAACTTCATTTATTTAAATGGATCGCCATATTTTTTATCTACGACCGTACAGAAAGTAGACGCTTTTTGCATCATTTTTCATTGTAAAAGTGGCTTTTTAAAGCACTAGTGCTTTTTTAAGTTTTTATTGCACGGTAATGTCAAACTGTTTTTATTGCACAGAAATGTCAAATTTGACAGATAAATATATTTTAGCACAAATTTTCGACGAAAAACTTAATTTTTTATTAATTGATACAAATAACTAATAAACTATAAACAAAATTTTTAATACAAACCAAATGGCAGATTTAACAACTCTGAAGATTTCATTTAATGCAAGTCGAAGCGACATTTTTTCCATAAATAATAATGGCGGCCGTCATTTGTGCAACTTGTTTGCTTTCATTAGTGCACTGCGGGTAAAATATGTTTTCATTAATTGAATTATTGAAATGACATTAAAATATTACTCATAAGAATATATTCTTTGAAATCCTTTACGATCGAAGATAAAATTTTGTAAGGCACACGTGTAAAAAGTATCTCTATTGCAGTCCTGGCTTTAAAAAAACTCGCTCGTTCCTCGCTCGTGTTTTTAAACGCCAGTTCGTGCAATAAAGCATCACTTTTTACACTTGTACCTTAAATAACTATTAATTTATTAGCAAATGCACTTTTTAATTACCTATAGAATGGTATTTATATCTTAAGTCTTCTTGTTTTTACAGAAAACGCCAAAATATTGTTTATTGAACCATTTTAGTATTTTTTAAATAAAAATTTTAATGTATATACTTTCCTATGGTATTTAGAAACGTCAGATAATTAATTTAGTCTGTCACTTTTGTTTGAAAAGCCTGTCTTTTGTTATTTTGTGTTAGATCATTAGTAATCGTTATTGTTTGAAGGTGGTTGTATTTCTTAGTAAAAAATGAACATATGCTCCAAAATGAGCGTATTGATATGATTTTTATGCTTGGAGAATGTCATCAAAATTGTTTGTTGACTTCTCGAGTTTATATTCAAAGGTTTGGTGTAAGAAATTATCCCAAGCCAGCCGTTTTTGAGAGACTATTAAAACAGTTTAAAGAAAGTGGAAGTGCCAGTATAAGAAAATATGTCACTGAAGATATCGAAAATATCGTAATTATCGAAAATCAGATATCCGAAAATCCAACATAAAGTATTTCAAGAATTCTTAAAAAACACAGTTTTCATCCATATAAAATCCAACTTTGCCAAGAAATGTATGGAAATGATTTTGACAATAGAATTGAATTTTGTATGTGTTTTTGTTAGATAAAGTGGCAGAAATTGAAAACTTTTTTGATAATGTGTTATTTAGTAATGAATGTACTTTTCATAACAATGGTTTCGTGAATAGACACAACTTCTATTATTATTCTGATACGAATCCGCATGAATGCAGTCACGAGAAATCAAAATAGGTGGTCTATTAATGTGTGGGGCGGAATACCTCTAAATCAGAGATGCACAGACTTATTAAGACTAGGGGCCACTCGGGCAAATCATGAACTGATGGCGGGCCGCCAGAAGTGTAGGTAATTAAAGACAATAAATAATTGATAATAATGTATTAAAATTAAAAAGGAATTTATTAATTTGAAGCGTGGCACTGCATAGTGCTTACAATCTTTTTTATATTTGGCTCAAATTTACTTGTAGCAACACGTAAAACTGCTTCCAAACTTTCATTTGCAAGGCGGTTTCTATTTTTGGTTTTATTTACTTTACTTTTTTACTTTTTCAATACTTAATAAAAGTTTGTTCACATATATAGGTAGAACCAAATAAGCTGGCACATTTCAGAGCGTTTATGCGCAACTCTTTGTACATATTTTTATCAATGCAGCGGTAAAAGTTCAGCAAGTCTCCTTCGTTGAATTTGTTGCGTAAATCTTCGTCGTTTTGAATGTCGATAATTTCTAACTGCATTGACTCTGGCGCATTTTCAACTGAAATCGTGAAAGGATTGCTGAATATGTCCAACAGAGGTTTCACTTTTTTAAACTCCGAAAATCTGTCTTGAAAAGATTGAATCAAAATATCTAGCTTTTCTACATAACTGAAATTAATCGCAGTTTTGTTGAATTTTTCAGCCATTTTCTTATAATTCGGAAAATGATTGTAATTTCCAGAATTCAATTGCGATCTGAAAAGTGTCAGCTTGCATTGAAAGGATGATACATGAGCGTAGAGCTGGGATATCAGTTGATTTTTGCCTTGAAGCCGTGTGTTCAAGACATTCAAATGATTTGTAATGTCAACTAAAAAAGCCAAATCACACAACCAATCAGGATTTTTAAGTTCCGGGACATCCCTTTGCTTTTCCGCCAGAAATATTCCAATTTCTTCTATTAAATTTAGAAATCGTTCCAGTGTCAATCCACGACTTAGCCACCTTACTTCTGTATAATACAGTAAATCTCCATATTCGCTTTCGATGTCATCAAGGAATTGTTTGAATTGCCTGTGATTGAGTCCTCGTGATTTTATGAAATTTAAAGTCGAAACTACCACTTTCATGACATTTTGAAATTCAATTTGTTTAGCACAGAGGGCTTCTTGGTGTATAATGCAGTGAAACTGCATGAGATCTTCAGCCTTTATGTTTTTTTCTTGCAGATGCTTTTTCAGCAAAGTAACTAGCCCGGAATTGACACCAATCATCGAAGGAGCACCGTCAGTCGCAACTCCCGATAATTTTGATAAGTCCAAATCAGTTTTTGAACGCTCATCCAAAAGTACATTGAGTATATCAACTCCTTTGGTTTGACCTTTCAATGAACACATTCCTAATAACTCTTCTACGACTTCAAAATCTTGAGTAACACCTCGTATGAATATTAGAAGTTGAGCTGTGGAACTAATATCAGTGGATTCGTCGAGTGCTAATGAAAAAAATTCAATGATCTTAGTTTTTTCAGTTAATTGTTCCGCAATATTACCTGACAAAGACATAATTCGTCTTTGGATGGTCATACGATTCAGTTGAATTTTCTCAAACTTTTTTGCTGCTTCTGGACACATTTTCTTAGCGGCAATTTCTATGCATTCTTTTACAAAATCCCCATCATTGAAGGGGCGACTTCGCTTTGCTATCATTCGAGAAATTTCATAACTAACTTCTGTAGCTGTTTCTGAATCTTCAATGGGTTTTCTAAACATAGCTTGCTGACCCGTAAGCTCCCGTTTTAAAGACAACATTTTTTGCTTTCTTAATTCGCCTGTAAACTTGGTAAAAGAAGGATGCTGCGTTTCATAGTGCCTTTTTACATTATATTCCTTTGCAATTGCAACAGAATTCTTGCAAATTAAACAAACGACTTTGTTATGCGACCATACAAAAAAGTATTTCTCAGTCCAAATTTCTTGAAATTGCCGATTTTCATCTTTAACCTTACGTTTTTTACTAGGTCCTGGCTTGTCCATGTTGCGTTCTAATCCTGGCTAGGATTAACACAGCACCTAAAAACAATTACAGTACCTACTTAAATTACCCATCCTTTTTAAATTATCAAAAATAATTGATTAAATAGGTAGGGAAACACTTATTAATAATAGAGTTTTACTTACGATTTCACAACACAATTATACACGGCACTTGACGGTTAATACTGCAACAGGAAATCTACGTTGAATGTGGATCAAAATATATGACACCGGCTAGTGGAGTACAACTATTGCCTTCCAAGACCTCTATTAAACTCACAGAACACTAATACACCTAGCGGCGATTAAACGTGGCTTTTATACCGCGCGTATAGAGTCGAAAACTGTCTGGAGAAATCTCGAAACCGACTCTGGAAGCTTCGAGTCGTGTACTATCTACGCGAGCGATCGTCATCGCGCCGCCGGCCGCCGCGCTTCTTCAAGCAAACGAATTTAACCGAGATCAGCACGAACATTACCGACCGCTGTTACCGACGACGCACGTACGGCGCACCGTAATAGCGCGCGCGCGAGATTCAAATTACTTTTCGAACATATTTTTTTTGGTTTTATTCTGGAATAGAATTCAATATTTTTAGAATGTACGAGAGTATTATTTTTGCTGTCGGCGGGCCACCGGTATTCGACCGGCGGGCCGCATGCGGCCCGCGGGCCGCGGTCTGTGCATCCATGCTCTAAATCGTATCATGTTTGTCAATTTTGTTTTACACGAATTTCCAGTGTTATTAGAAGAAGTCTCTTTAAACATCAGAAGAAACATATCGCTTCAATTGGATGGATCTCTGCCTCATTATCATCGCCACCAACTTTCAAAATAGGTGGATTGGAAGGAATGGATTTCAAAATTGGCCTCCCAGATTCCCCGGCCGACCAGATTCTCCGGCCTAATTACACCAGATTTGTGTTTATGGGGCTACATAATAGGAATTGTGTACAATACGCCTCCGATAACACCAAACGATATGAAAATACGCATAAGACATGCTTTTGAAACTATAACCCCGCAATTGTTATCTAAAGCTAGCAGTAATTTCAAAAGTCCTATGAAACCAAGAATTTTCTCTAACGTTGTGTGAGTAACAGTATTGAACGCTTTACTACAGTAAATTAGGCAGATATTAAATCATCAGTTATATTTAGAAAGTCAGTTTCGCAACTATGGTCAGGCCGAAATCCAGATTGATGTATTGGTAGTATTTGATTATTATCTATGAATGCACGTAGCTGTTCTAAAATAATTTTTTCCATGATTTTCGAAATTGTTGGCAAGATACTAATAAGACGCAGATGTTTCGGCTGCGATGGTTCATTGATTTTCGGTATTGGCTTGATAGTTGCTTATTTCCAAATATTTGGAATGGTCTTTTGTAGAATTCAGGAATTAATAATATATGCCAGATAAGGCAAAATTTTCGGACAGCACAGTCGTAACATAGAAATATTTATAGCGTCATATCCTGCTGCAAATGATTTAATGTTATTAAGATGTTTAATCACAGTAAGCTCATCAATTAGTTTAAACTGAAAACGTGCCACTGATGTGCTCAGAGAGTTAACGTAGTAATTATTATAGTTGTCACCATCGGATTTACTAGCAGGAATACTATTAATGAAGTAGGAGTTTAGAGCATCTACATCTTTTAAACAATCAGGAAAGCATGTTGTTAACGTTTTTTTATATTTACATTCTTGAGATGTTTCCACAGAAAACTTTTGATTTGTTTTGAGAAATATAAGTAAAGTAAGACTTCTTTTCATTCCTTGTTGCCGTATTTGTGAAGTTTCTTAAATTTTTATAGTCAGTCCAATGAACGCCAAAATTTTGTTTTGTATTTATTGCGCAATTCAAATAAATATTTTATGTTGTCCGTCAACCAAGGGCTCTGGGGTTTAGAAAATGACCCAATCTTTAATGGTCCTTAATTATCGAATATATTTAAGATGTATTTATTAAATATAGACTTTCTCGTCAATATCATTTATGCGAAAAATATCTTGAAAATGGATATTTTCCAATTCAGCGTTAAATTTTGAGATATCTATTTTATGGAGCTCGCGAAAAGTATATGGTTGCGGGTTACTGTTTACTTTGTTTACGGAAATATTACAATATACCGTATCATGATCCAAAATATTATAATTTATAACGCCCTGATCTAATATTTTCAAATCACGAGGTAGAAGAAGGTAGAAGAAGTGGTTAAAGTGAGTCATGTATTAACTGTACTAAGTTTAAACTCTCCAAAACATCATAGAGTAAAACAGTTGATGACTGTTCAGGTTTTAAAACATCAATATTAAAATCCCCACAACAAACAATATTATCAGAGTACGCAAAACAGTTAACAATTGAAAATTCTAACTCATTTAAAAAATATGCGTAATCTAAGTGCGGGGGTTTATATGTTGCAGCCGCTATAAAATTCAAAGCGTTGGTTTTAACCAGTATCCATAATATTTCTATATTTCCATTCGGAGATAAGAGAGTGTAATTCAACGTGTCCTTAATAAAAATACCCACACCACCACCTCTCGTCGAACGATCATTTCTTAAGAAGTTATAACCAGGAATACAGACTGCTTAGTATATTTGAAATTAGCTACGTTTCCGATATTGCAAATATATCAATATTATTATTAAAAACAAATTCACGAACCTCCATTAATTTAGGTAACAAGGACCTAACATTAATATGCGCAATTTTAGCATAATTGTTTACAAAAATAATAAAAGTTAAATTTAAGCAAAGATTAAAATAACACAGTGACTAAAATAAGGCCCTAGTGTACGAATTTAAATGAAAATGTTAATATTCTCCCAGGTAAAATCAAACACAAAGGAATTTTTTGAAATAAGATTACAATCGAAAAAGGAAACTAACAAAAAATTATAATATAAATAAACACAATTAAAATTTAATCGCGTAGATGAAATAAATTCCAAGTGCATTTATTCTTAGAGGTGGAAACACCGTGCGTGATATTCATTTGATGTTATTAAGATCTGCCATAGTAAAGAGTGATTTTTTAAGAGCTTTAAAAAAACACATAAAATTTAGAGAAACGTATGAAATCTTTATTTGAGTCGATAGGACAATCTATATAATTCAATGTTTAAAGATGATTTCATGTAAATGTTGACCGCGGGTACGCCTCAAATGATTCATACGCTGGTTCCAATGTTGGCATACTCTCTCCAACATATCGGCCGGTATCTCACGAATAAATTCTTCAATATTGGCTTCCAGTGCGTCAATCGTTGCGGGCTTGTTCCTATAGACATGAGCCTTAACATAGCCCCACAAAAAATAGTCCAAAGGCGTTAAATTGCACGATTTAGGCGGCCAAGGGACCGGCCCCAAACGTTTATTTATTGTTTCGCGTGCTGTGTGGCATGTGGCACCGTCTTGTTGAAACCACATGTCAGACAAGTTCAGCTCTTCCATTCTAAACACACAAAAAATGTAATCATCGCATGGTTCATCGCCATTCACAGTAATGTTCCCACATTCGTCGTTTTTGAAAAATACCAAACAGTGCATTTTTCGGGATGCATTGGCAGTTCTTGCAATGCTACTGGCTGGTTTTCACACCAAATACCGTGTCAGGAATAACACTGGCGGATATAGCTGCGATATTTTCCTCTGTCCGCACTCTACGTATGCGTGTTGGTGGTTTAATGTCCAATAATGTAAATTTGGTGCGAAATTTAGTCACAAGATTCCGAATAGCCGCCTCAGAAAGTCGCCCAAACTGACCATAAAGTGAAATAAGTGCAGGACGCACTTTCTTAACCGAGCATGAATTTTGATAATAAAATTTAATAATCTGCAAACGTTGTTCGTTTGCAAGTCGATTCATGGTTAAATTATAGACCAAACTGAACATTTTTGACAGTTGACATGTTACAGGAAAACAGCCGAGCTGCCAAAAACAGTGTTGCCAAAAAGAAAGTTGCTAAAAAATCACCCATTATAATACTTTTAATACCGCCACTTGTTTTCACATACACGCCACTATAGTTAGTAAACACATTTTTGTTCGTGTGCAATCTAATTGCCTCCTTGACTAATGCCAGTCGGATGACTCTGAGATCCTCTCGGATGACGATTTTAGTGTTTTTAAGATTGCGTAGAGCGGCATATATTTTGTTACGTACTGTTGTATCTTTAAATGTAACTAAGAGTGCTGGAGTCTCACCTTTCATTACAGTAGCTCCAGCGTGATTGGAATATGAAGTTTATTATTACAGATATTTACCACGATTTCTTCTGGCTTCAGTTTCTGCCCCTTATCAAAGCCGAATATTCTTAAATTATTGCATTTATGTTGTTGGTCGAATCTATCCATTTTCACTTGAAGTGCATCTACTTTCGTCTGAAGTGATTTCACCTCTTCGTCGAAGTCATAAGTTAGATTTAAAATTATTTTTAATAGTAGTAGTAGTAGCTAAAATTATTTCTTTTATATATTTTCCCACACCATATGCACTCAAAAACTAACTAACGTATATTTTATGTTTTTTTTATGTTTATTTGACAGAATTAAATACATTAAAACTGTTGTTGCTTTAATAGCTTTGCTATTTTGTAACACGCAAATTACTTTTGTGTAATTTAATATTTGTAGAGGTATTAGCCAAAGAAGTAGTGGTTTCAATAAGTGATTTATTTTGTAGTCTTAATAAGACTCATTGTTATAGATTTACGAAGTTCGAATTTTAAATTATTTTTCTTGAATAATTTTCTCACTTATCTCTTTGTGAAACATTATAAAATAATAGGTAAAGAAGTGATAAACACTTGAATTTTAATGAAACAAAAAGTGTTTATCCATTTTTACCTATTATTTTAAATTATTGTATAGTATTTGTTATACTAGAGTTAGAGCTTGTACCTAATATTTTTTTATGCTTATAAAATATTCACAAGTAATACCATAAGTGATGGCAATTTACTCGAATAAATTGTGTTTTTGCATGAAAGTTTGTTGCTTAGCGATTTTAATGAGAGCAACTGTCACGAAAAAATCACGAGCCGCCAGGCGAGTGATTTTTTCTATCAGTTGCTCGAATAAAAATCGCGAATAAGCAACAAACTTGAATGCACTAAAGACAAAATTTATTCCGATTTAATTGTCATCACGAATGGTATTTGGAAAGACTATTCCACGACTTCAAACGAATATCGGTGAACGGTTCAATATTTATATTAAAATGATACATCTGCAGTATTTTAGCCGAAAATTTCGACATTGATTAAACAACACCTTCCTTATAATTATTTGCATTTACCTTATTCATATTCTATTCCCAGTCGGTTAGAATCGCGGCAACAGTTTCCATTGAAGTTTTTGCTAAAGACTGGTAGTTTCTATGGGCGCAAAATTCTTCAAATTGTTTTCAAACACACGATCTCGTTTTAGTTTTATTTTTTGGTACAGAACTTGCCACCGTCGCATTTATTATGGATGATGAAGCCCTACCTAACCTTTTGATTTTATAACCTACTTACAACTGACATAAGTATAACCAACGCTTTTCGCTTTTTTATCAAGGCTAATTCAATTTTTTTGTCGGGAAATAGCTAACTTCAGGTTATTCAGGTGAATAAATAGCAAGTTGGTGTTTATTCACAAGTAAAATAACAAGAACTCCCGTTTTTATCGGAAAATCATATGCACGAAAAATGTGTTGCTTAGCAATATCCCGAATCCTGTTGACAATATTAAAAACCCGAGTGCGAAGCACGAGGGTTTTTATTGTCAACTGGATGAGGGATTTTGCTTAAAAGAAACACATTTTGAGTGCATGCCATTTTCCGATTAAAAACGAGAGGTCGAGTTATTTTTGGTAAGACAAATTCCAGAATAATAGATTGTTATATGAGATTTATTTAAAAAAAAATACAATTGAATATTGAATCGTTAATGTTACTAATACAAAAAAATAACATACCGAATTATTCCGAGTATTAGTTGGTATATTGCTTTTAATAATTGCTTCAATTTCCTTTGATTTTAAACTACCGAAACCTTTCATTATTCGAAAGAAATGAATGCACGTCCGAGATTCGATTGTACTGTCACTTTTGACAAATGCGAAGCAACGACACCTACAATTACCCTACCGGGATTTTATCACCCTACAGGGATTTTATCGATTTTTTTTATCACTTCTTCGTTTTTGTTTTATCGAGATAAACAAAGCTGCTGTAATTTGAAGTGCCACCATATTGCTTCTAACCTTGAATTTGACACATGAGGGAATTTGTCACTTATAAATTGACGTGATTGGCTAAAAAATAAAAAATGCCTCCTTTTCATTGGCTACATGCAATAGGAGTGGAATAGTCATTAATATTTGAAAAAATTACACTTTTTATTTTTTTCAAAATATCTAGATACCCTTGACTTTTTTGAAAACTTTGAAAGTGGAATTTTATTTGTCTCGCAAATCTACACTTCTTTCCCCCATTTAACCGTTTTTCTATCTCTTATAGTTTCCAAGATCCCCATAGAGAACATCTGAACTCACCCTGTATATTACTTCACTACATTCTAACGGGTGTCCAACAATTATTGCAGTCCCGGGTGGCGTTGGAATAAAAAACGTAGGTCGATTCTTACATGTTGCAAATAAATGAACTATCATTTTTAATGCACATTTAAGTTATGTTTGACAATTAAAATGTCAGTTCATTTATTTGGCACATGAAAGAATTGACCTACGTTTTTGATTCCAACGCCACCCGGGACTGCAATAATTGTTGGACACCCGTTATTTGATTGTATGTGTCTGTGTTTTTTTTTTCGAAATAACTTCCTTTATGTTTTCCATATTATATTAGGATCATTTTTATTGAAATTTATACCGATTTAATTACTTTTTTCTTTTCTTATTATTTCCACAACTTTATTGCGCGCTACCTTGTATTGCTCCCAATAATAATTAGTTTTTATATTATAAAAAGTTTTATATTTACAATCTCGGTTTTATATTGCCTCTATGACATCAGAATTGAATCATGAATACGACTTGTTTTTAGTATTAAGTAATTTGGTATACTAAATGTTACTATGTTTTCATAAAATGTGTCATATTTTAAATTGATATCTTGTGCTATATAATTAAAATGCATACTACTAATGCTCTCCCTAAATACGAGATTTTTTAACATTCTTTGCTTTCTTATTTTGTACATTTATTTGTACTAATGAATGGTTATCCAAGATGTGTGTGAGTAATACCTTGAAAGTTTAGGTAATAATTATTGCATAGGATTATACTTACTAGAGTACAGTTTATTATTGTTTGACTTTCGTATTTCATACAGAATTAGCTCATTATATTCCTGCCTTACACGATCTCTCAGTAACTTATTTTGTTCACTTTTATTCTGTTGGTAAGCTTCATCAAATAATTCCAAAGTGTTCTTTATTTTCTTAATATTCTCGCTATGTTTAATAGAATTTTGCGCTTTCGATTTACAAGATCTGAGAGAAACACTGTTAATATAGCTTCGTGTAAGATATTTATAAATGCGTTAAAATTTTCATTTACTGAGTTAGAACAAGTTATAAATGACCAGTTAGTATTATTTAGTACATTGAATAGATGTAATTTTCCTAAAATGGTAATTGGTCTTAGCATATTTGTACCTAATCTTTCTTTTTCCTTTACAATGTTTACTTGCACATCCAATCCTACATGATCAGAGAGCCCTGAATATAAAGAAGTCACTACTAACGTGTCCATATTACTAAATATGTTATCGATTTTATTATTAAATCTTGTATTAAAATTGACTAGTTCATTCAACCCAAAACTTCTAAACAAGTTGCACACGTCAATAGTGTCCCTAGAATGTTTGTTGTTGAAATTAATATTAAAGTCGCCACCAACTATTAGATTATTTCCAATTGTATCAATTGTAGATAATAATTCGTTAAGTTTGTTTAGGAATATGTCAATGGGGGTCGGTATATATTAATGATAATTATGTTTAGATCCTTAAAATACGTGCAAGAGAGTTCAATAACTTGTTCTAAGATATATAGTTTAAAATACATTCAGCATTAGTATTAATTGACGTAAGTATAAGTGAGCCTCCATATGATGCTTGTCTAGAAAATATGGAATTTATTATATAATTTTCGATGAATAAACTATATTTTTCTATATCATTAAACCAGTTTTCAGTTAAACAGAGTGCAGTTATGGGGTGCTCACTTGTACGTAGTAATATTTTAATATCTTCTATTTTATTTCTGAGCGACTGAATACTTAAAAATAAAAAGCGGTGAATGCACCCAGTGTCATTTACCTTATTTGTCACTTTTGAATTTTGTTCTGAAGGTGATACAAAAAAGGATTAATGTATACACCTTCAGGCCACAAGTTACAGTCTTTAACAATATTAGAATCTGATTTCAACACACTTATTTTAAATGAAGAGTATTCTTCTGGTCGTTTAGAAACCATTTTCGTACATTGCACATCCTTGATTTTAATGAAATTTAAATGTTGAATAAGCGATTTTTGGGTTACACTCGGGTCCAGTCCACTAATGTAGAAATGGGAAGGAACTTTTCTTCTCTTGGTTCCCAGTTGTTCATTGGACAAGTTATGAAATCATCGGCGTTGGGATTATCAGAATTTCGTATAACCGGCGACGATGCACTATTGCTTGGGGTCCTAGACGGGGCGTTCATTGCAGTTGATACCCTTGGTTTATTTAATTCTGCAGATGATATTTTACTGTAGGCCACCTTATTAGTATTTGAAGTTTTATCGAAATCATTTTTACTAATTTCATTCTCTGGCCGTTGTAGCACATTGGATCATAAACAGCTTGAAGTACATTTAATTATTTAGTAGTTTATTTAACAGTGCAAATTACTTTTGTATAATTCAATATCTGTCGAGGTTTTAGCCAGAGAAGTAGTTTCAATGAGTTATTTGTTTTGTAGTCTTAGTAAGACTCATTGTTATAGGTAATAACTGGGTCCATTCTTTTACGCATTGTTTGAATAGTTCCAGTGTTTGTGAATTAAGTGAGAATTTAATTGTTCTTATAGTGAAATCTCCCATTACTATAATTTCATGCCTATACTTTCGTGAGATTTCCTCAAGATTTTCTGGAAGAAATTCTACAAATACATTGCTACTGGTGAGTGATAAATATCGACCATAATGTACGATTTCATTTTAATACGAATTTTAATTGTTAACACCCAGTTATACAATAATTTCTTCTAACTTAATTGCCTTCAATCTATTTTTTTCGATATAAAACCTACTACTACTCTAATCTCCCCTAATATTGTAGTTTGTGACATGGTGTTCCGTTAAAAACAAGATTGGAGTGGAATCATTTTTAGTTTGAAGAAATAATTTAAATTCAATTAACCTTTGTACATGTTGCTATAGTATATGGGACTGTACACTATTTCCCTGTGGTTTCTACATAACATCACTCAATAAGTCTTCGGTCTAACTATGAAAAACCAATTCTTTTTAGGAAATTCCACTTTATTCATTAACATACTCTCCTTCAAGAATGATACATTCATTCCAACCCTCCTCTAACTTTTAGATACCCTTTATGTGAAATGATTTGTGTTTGCTCTCAAAATAAGCCCTAGTTTCGGCAATCACTTCTTCATTTGAGCCAAATTTCTTTCCCTGGTGCATTCTCATGTCTGCAAAAAGCTAGTAGTCGCTGGGAGCCAAATCTAAAGAGTACGGTGGGTGGAAAAGTAATTATAAGCGTAATTTAATCAATTTAACCATTGTTTTCAATGACACGGGGCATTGTACTGGTGAAACGGCCCTTTTTTTCCTTTGCACTCAATCGATCCAATAATGCCATGTAATATTTACTATCGATAGTTTTACCTTTTTCAAGATAGTCGATGAACAAAATTCCATGCGCGTCCCAAAATACGATGCCATAATCTTGCCAGCCAACTTTTGAGTTTTTGGTCACTTTGGATGACATTCACCGGCCTGTGTCCACTCAACTGACTATCTCTTTGATTCAGGCGTGTAGTAATGAATCCATACCTTATCTATTGTCACATACCGATGCAAGAAATCCTTTTTATTTTGCTTGAACAGCTTCAAACAGCGCTCTGAATCTTCGACAAGTTGTTGTTACTGATTCGGTATGAGCAAACGCGGCACTCACTTCGAAAGTAACTTGGCCATACCAAATTGCAGACACTACCTTCTGATATCTACATGTTACGATCTTTTAAAATTCTTTTGTGGACATTTTTTGTGTTTTCTGGAACATTTGCCGATTTTGGGTGACTAGAGCGTTCAGCATCATCAGTGCTTGTACAACCGGGTTTAAATTCAACACACCAGTTAATAATAGTTAATTTCGCTAGTGCAGAGTCCCTAAAATGCTTATCAAGTAATTGTTTAGCGCCAAAAGTATTTTTTCTCTATCAAAAAACAGTGTTTAATCAACATACGAAATTCCTTTCTATCCATTGTCTTAAAAATTACAAAACTGTGGTAACTAAAATGACTGTAACTTTTAAACTAACGGTCAGAATTCCATTTTGACACGTTACTGTTTGAAGATTAGTACTACCCGAAAATCACATGGGTTTGTCAACAATGTTTTCATATATATGTCAGACCGGGGACTTATTGAGTGACGTATTATTTACTAACATTATTATAGTAATTCACTTTTTTTGTAATTGCTCAACTTTTATTTTAACATTAGAAGCAGGCAAATAGTTTAAGATTAATGTAATTACAATTTATTCAATTATATGTTTCTTCCTTACATTGCTTTGTTGTACTGTACATACTTCTTTACTTGTACTGCTGAATGATTGTACCTGTCACATTAAATGCATCTGTAAATCTTAAAGTGATGGACGGTATCGCTTGTATCTTAGGTACAGTCCTTGTGATTTCTTCATTCTGTTGTTGAATGTTTCTGGTCACATTTCAATATTGCAGAGTATGTATATTTCTTTATTAAGACTGCTTCTATTTCACTTTAATTTGTTACAATTGCCTTGTTTTGCCTTTTTATTATTGATATTAAATTATTTTACTTTGTTCTTTTCTCTTGTATCTTTTCTGCGTCCTTTTTATTTGGTATAATTTATTATCACATATCCATTTTTAGCTTGTCTTACTTCTGTTAATTGTACTTTCAGTTCCTCTCGAATTTGTTTAATGTTTTTTTGAGATATTTGAATTTTCTTCTGTTTTCCTTTTCATTTTATATTACTGTAGTTATTCCTTTTATTCTCTTCTATAATTTGTTCTTGGAGCAAGTCAATAATTATGATTTTGTCTTGAATTATGATATCTTTGTCATTATTTCTGTGGCTTGGAGCTAAAAAGACCAATGTCAATATTTTGCCGTTTTGATTTAAGCAATACATTAGACTTCTTTTCTTACGGTCTTTAAGATGGTAAAACAGCCAATGTCAAATCTCAACCAATAGCAGATCTATAAATTTAATTTTGGCCTATGAATTAATCAACATCAGTTTATGCTAAAAGGGCCAGTGTCTACTTTGGCCCTTTTAATTGTAACTATTGATATTATTTTATTTAACATAAATGTGTCAATGTCGACATTGGCCTTTTTAACTTTAACCGTCATAGCAGCAGTAGCCATCATAAACGTTACATGGTTGTAGCTGCATCGCAATTCTAGTTTTAAAGTGTTTGTGAAACAAAGAAAATGAATACTTATAATTCAAGGACAAGGCAGATTTTACAGATGTGTGGAGCTGACAATAGTAAGTGATTCAGTACTGCATTATATTTTTATATAGAACTATTCATTTAATATTGTCGATTTGAGGTTATGTTGATTCGTTGTAATAACTAGAGCGCGGACTTATATGCAGAATAAATACCGAAAATAGCCGCATATCGTTGCAGGAGTTGAATAGTTGAAAATATGCATTTTCATAAAAGTCCGGGCTGTCCACATGACATGTACATTGTATTGGTATCTTGTAGAATCAGCGTCAGTCAGTGATGATGACAATTTAAGCACACGGTCCAGCACAATACCAGTTCCAGAAAAGAAGGAATTGGAAGAGATCCTTGAAGAAGAAATAATAGAAAATACAGATTCAAGCGATTCAGAACTGTTTAAAGACGATAGTTGTGATGAATATGTACCGTCGGACAGTGATGAGGACACAGGTAACAACCAAGAAGAATAGTTTGAAGATGTCGGTTTGGATATCGGTCTGATTAATGAAGAACTTATTAACAATGCAGAATTGGTTGATTCGGCAGAAAATCAAATAAATAAATCAAACTGGGGAAGAAAAAAAGGAAACAAAGATGACGCTACTAGGAAAAGAAAGCGGAATTCTTCTAATTGGACTCGAAATATAAGAAAACTGTTGAAAACTCAAGGCAGAGAATATTTGTCAGTGTCGGGAAAGAAAACTTTACCTGCCAAAGAAATGAAAGCAGCGTGCTCATGCAAAAAGAAGTGTTTCGAGAAATTCACCCCTGACGAGCGACAAATTCTCTTTACAAATTTTTATAAATTGTCTAGCTCTGGACAAAACCAGTTTGTGGCAAATTCCATAGAAGAGGAAAAGCATGTTCAGCGATTAAGACATAATGACGGCAAGAAAAGTAGACGAAACTTTTCTAGAAAATATTTCTTGACAAACATCAACAGCAAAAGAATGGAAGTGTGTCAAATTATGTTCATAAATACATTTGACGTCACTTTAAAAAAAGCGAGAGTAATTGTTAAAAAGAAACGGTCAAGCAATAACAAAATATGTTCTGAGGATAAACGAGGAAAACATGGAACCTAAAATCCCAGAAAAGGATAAACTCCTAATAAGAGAACACATAAAACTATTTCCCGCTTATCAGAGTCACTATTCACGATCCCACACTCAGAAAAAGTGTTTGTCACCCGATCTATCGATTGCTCAAATGTACCGACTGTATTTGGATTATTGTAAAGAAGGAAATATTCAACCGCGGAATGTCTCTCGATACAAAAAAATGTTGTTGAGGAATTTAACTTATCATTTCATAAACCAAAAAATGATATATGCGCAAAATGCGACAACTTTCTTATGCAGTTAAAATGTTCTGAAAACGAGATAGACCGCAGATTAATCGAAGAAAATAAAACCAGACACCTACATTTGTCTGAGTCGGCATACGTGTCAAAAAGAAGAGATAAGGAGGAATGCCATCATAATCCAGGTTTTGTTTCAATGTCATTTGACTTACAAAAATGTTTGCCTACTTCATATCTCAGAAGTGGATTGAGTTTCTACAAACGTCAATTGTGGACATTTAACCTTACCATTTACCAAACCATAGGAAAAGAATCCTCTTCTGTGTGGTACCTATGGAATGAGACAATGGCTGGTCGTGGAGGGCAGGAAATCGGTTCTTGCATTTACCATTACCTTCATAATCTTGCAGAAAATAATAATATACACACGGTAACTATGTAAAGCGACTGGAGGTCAAAACCGCAATATTTATTTTTCTACAATATTTCTGCAAACTGTTTCTGAATTGAAGGCTAATTAAACATTTAACTATTAACCATAAGTTTCTTGAGGCTGGACATACTCATATGGAGGCAGACACTATCCATGCGGCTATAGAAAAACCAAAAAAACGCACTAGTGCTGATATTGAGTTGCCCCGAGATTGGTCAAATGTTTGGTGCCAAGAAAACCCCCTATAAAGGTTATAGAATTGGAACAAAATGACTTTTTAAACTTCAAATCATGTTTAAACACTCACTATGTACATCGAAAAATAAACATCTTAAAGGAACCAATTCAGTGGCTCAAAATAAAATGGATGCAGTATTCAAGAGATTCTCCGAAAATTTTGTACAAACATTCCTTTGAGGACGAGTTTAAAATTTTCAATATATTCAGAAATCAGAAGAAAACACGACAGGGTTGTCTTCTCAAGCTTCAACCACTTAATAATAAACCACTTCCCTTAAGTACGGATAAATTAAATGATTTAATTGCACTTTTGCCATATATCACTACAATCACTTTATTGAACAAATGTCAGCAAATGATGGATTACTTGGGTGAAGCTTCTGAAGAAGAAATAGATTTACTATCATAAAGTTTTTCATATCTAGATGTAGAATATCTTAGTTTTTTAATATATTTAGTTTATTTCACCTTTGTTAACACTAAACTTTGTAAAAATATAATAAACTTCGTAACAAATAACTATATTCTCTTTCTTATTGTTGTTATATCGGCCAAAGTCACAAAAAAAAATATTTTTTAATCGTGAATGTATGCAACAAAGGCCAAAGCCATTTTTTTCAAAGTAAAATCTGTTTTTCAAAACATGGAGTACATCATCAGATTCTATCAGATTCTATTCAAAATTATCTATATTTGAGCCAAAGTTGAAACATACAACTTGTACTTTATGTCAGTTAGAGTTAAAATAATGATTGATAAAAACTTTCAATGCGATTTTCTCAAATACGCAATGTTTAACATTGGCCTTTTTAGCTCCAAGCCACAGATTTAAAGATATTAATAAATCTAAACGGTTGCTTCTTTGTTCCACTTGGCTTGCATTCGAGGTTACTATTTTTACATTTTTTAATTTACTTTTACAGCTACTGTCGTATATTCCAAGACACTTAACACGCACTATTACATTGCATTGTTTATTTTTACAGCATGTAAAATTGTTTATTTGATCGTTTTTATCAACTCATTAATTACATCATTACATTTGTTTACAAAAAAAATTTTAAAAATATATAGATATTATTTCTTAATCTTCGTAAAATAGTTTAATAATAACATCGCTGTATTTTCATTTCCATTATCCTAGGTATATAAGTTTTTCGATATATCATTTTTTTACAATGTATGTTAGATATGCGCTATATAATGGTAAATATTTGAAATGAAATATTTTTCTAACTTTTATATATGAATACATATTTAGGTCATATTATGCAAAATCGTTGTACCGACAATAATTTTTATGTCACTGTGATATATTTCGGTACAAACTCCAGTAATTAATGCGGAAATAATTGCAGCAACTATATTATAATTGGATATTTTGCATTTTGGTATTCGTCGGGCGCCAGGGCAAGTTCCTGATTTGCATTTTCCGGCGAATTATTGCGTGAGTTGTTTATTTTCCGCTCACGTACGCGAATTATTTCGTCCCGTTTCGCCAACGAGCCGCGCACGGCCGGCGATTTTTCCAAAGGCGCAATAAATCCTTGTTTTCGACGTTTCCTGTAAATATTCCTGGAACGCATGAATAAAACACCTCTCTCTGCTATTTTCCAGGCCGTCATCGCAAAGAAGTTCCCCGTCGATATGCTCGGTGACGTGCTCCAGCTGCTGCGGAACAGCACTTCAAACCAGGCGGATCAAATATCTAAAGTGATCAGGAAATGGGCCAAGGATAATAGGGTCAGCGTTGTGTAAAACACAGCAATTTGATTTAGGATATTGAATATGAGGTTTAATTAAATAATTGTGTGGTTTATGTGTTTTGTAAATAGTATATCTGCACTTAAAAATAAAAATACTATTAATAAATATATTACATCTATTTTAATACTATGATTTAAATTTATATTTTTAAAGCACCATGACATACGATGTATTAAGAATATTAAAAAAAGTGGACGAATTATTAAATTTAACAGGAACTTAAATATTCAAACAATTTATCCCACCGCATTTTAATACTCGAAGCTCCTCATGTTTCTTTGAAATTGGATCTGCAGCCTTTACAAAGGAATGCTTTTATTAAAGAAGTTACGGTAATAACTGCACGAAGATGCTCTTCAGGAATATTTCAATGTGAAATGTTTCGTTAGGTATCTGAAACTGAGATTTGAGGTTAAACGATATTTTGTAAAAATATACTATTCATATCAAATAAATTTTTTCGTCAGAACTAAATATATGTAGGCTGTGTTGAGCAATGCCAATGACCAAAAAGTGCATTATTAGTATTCTATTACGCAGAAATTAAAAAAAGAAAATATGAAACTTAAGTGCTCAGAGTGTGATAAAAGGTGCTATCAAAACAAAAATAAAAAAAAACATAATATAAAGACCAGTGAATATCAATTTACTTGCTGAATTAATGGATTGGAAACATAGAACCTAGAATATGGAAGTTCAAATGAAACTTGTAATGTCGACTACGGGACGATCGAACTGGTAAGCAAAATTGATCATCACAACGAAATAATTCAAATGAAGGATGCTATAATATTTGAAATGCATGAGAGAAATGAAATTCTCCGAAAACACTTAAAAATATTTGAATTGTGTTTAAGCAAGACATTTATCAACGAAAGGGCAAACGAACCACTACTAAAAAATAGCAGCATAGAAATCGTGACCAGTGAGCATCTATCTGCCGTTGGAAAGCAAAGTGAACTGAACAATCTCAATGACTATAATAAAACTAGTTATACTCCAGTCAAAAGAAAATCCTGCATAAACAAGAAAACAGTAGAACCAGACCGACCTAGAAAAAATAAAACACCACCGGAAAAAGAAATGCCAATTGAAAATGGTCTCGAATCATCCGATAACAATTCCAAACATTACGGCTGGCAATCAGTTGAATACAAAAAGAACAAGACAAAGCAAAAATATATATTCGCACTGGAGTATATAAATATAGCTCACTTAAATTTTGGGTATGATATTGAACAACTTGATGACATAAAAAATCAGAAATTTTGGATGCACCGGCATCGATATGAACGTTTTTTTTTTCCAAAAGTACGAATAAAACAAATGCAGACGTAAAAATCCAACAATATAATATACTGTTCATGAATGTTCAATCAATTAGGAATAAAATAAATAAATTGGAACATTTTATTTACAAAAATGGTAATACATTTACAATATTAATGATCGCAGAATATTTGATGTTGTCACAGGAAGCTGAGCTCTGCAGGGTAAATAATATGCAGTATAGTATTATCAGCTAATTGCAACGTCATTTTTTAATAATGATGCAAACACTTTTACAATAGTGAATATGTTTCAGGGTTTTGGACTTAAATTGGTTAACTTTGCGACAAGAATTGCAGTAATCATGAAAAATTTGAAATTGGAAAAAAATGATACTATTACTTTAACTGACTATGATGCCATTGCAATATCACTAGAGGTAAAAGACATTTCTGTCATAACGAAACGTTATAAATTCGACCAATAATCAATATCGGAATATGCAATGACTATAACTCACTAGAGCACGTTGATTTTGAGTTTATATATACAGCTCTAATAGTCTGCAATGATAAAGCAAAACAGTTTATTTACATACTAGTTGACTAATACAATAAGGCCTTCCCAGAAGAAATTATTCACAGTAGGAAACTCATAACACCAGTGCACTGGCTGAGTGAAGATTTAATCTAGTCATCATCTAGTCATCATCTAGACATCTTAAGGTTGTAACAGAGAATCTTTGAATCATTATAAATCATTGCAAACGATAACTACATTAGACAATCAGACAATAATATAAAATGCACGTGGAAATTAATTAATAACATCGAAACGGTAATAAAAAATAGGTCCCAATATCCGTAGTATTACTCTAGATATATTCAACATTAATTTTATTAAATTGATCCAACAATGTAGCTAACATAAATTCTGCGCTTGCCACTCTATTACCGACGCGATATTGTACAGAATATTTTGAATTTCATGAAGTTTTACCTGAAACTCGAAATATTATAAATACAAATAAGAATAAAAAGACACAGGATTTATATGTCCTATCGCCTATGATTATTAAATCTATAAAATACATAATCATTCTGCTTCCAAACAAAACTTATTAATCGGTGCATTAAAGAAAGCAAATATTTTTCCAGATACTCTTAAAATATCTAAAAGTTTGCCTATATTCAAAAAAGGAGATCCTAAAGACCCAATAACTATCGACCCATTTCAACCATACCTGTCATAGCTAAAATATTTGAATTTGTGTTATACAATTAAATGTTAAACTATCTCGGGAGTAATGATTTGCTTTCTTAAGGGGTTAGGCCACTAGAATTTTGAAAAAAATGATTTTTTTTGGCTTAAAGTATAGTTGAGAGTCTTAAGAATATGGAAAAATATATTTTAAAGCCGCGCGGAAGTATTTGACAGGTGAAAATTTTCAAAACAATTGGTGAAGCAACTGAAACTGTGTGCAAAATAAGTATGAAAAGCGCAGAAAAAGGAGAGCAAAATCAATCTTCTAAAAATTATCACGGATTTATTGTCTCGGATGATGGATCGTGGATAAAACGCGGTTTTTCGTCATTCTTCGGCTTGGTAACGCTTATCGGTTGGTTTCAATTCCGTTGCTTGGTCGATGGCTCCAAAATCAACTTTTAGTGGATAAGTGGTGGTGGATATTGCAGCTAATATTGCCATGTGTATATTCAACGACGGCTTATTTAGCATAATAACAGTTATGCAGGTCCTGGGAAAAAAAATCAACCAAAACTGCTACGATTTTTGCGACGTGCGCCGCATCCAGTTATCCGAGCGCGCGCTGTCTGATGCTGCAAAATAGACCCGAATGGTGCAGAAATCAACAAGAAAGGATCAGGACGATGAGAAAATGAATTTGGAAGGTTAATTTTATGGCGCAGGCATTGCAGACTAGAGATAAATGCATTATTTCTATGAAAAACTATGAGTCAAAACTTTAATCGCGTTTTTCTCGAAACTATGTTTTTAAAACCGGGCGAAAAGAAACCTCAAATATGAATTAGTCAATCAGTCTAAATCTGTTTATTTCTTAATTTACATAAAAAGTTCTACAAAAATACGAGGGCTTTTTGTTTTAAAGTGATTCATTCCTTTTTTATGAACGTTTTTATACGAGGATTTAAGCCCGAAAAATAAACTTTTTTTTCAAACGTGCGCCATTTTGTTTAGAATCAAAATTTTCAAAATCCGGCCCGTATTTTTTTAGAGTATACATCAGAGATTCAGAAAACATTTACTTTTTTCTACCAGGTCAATTGCTGTTTCCAGGATCTTTTCGCCCGTTTTGCCCTACGTTCCGAGAGGGACCTCCATTTTCTTTATCTTGTTACGTCATTTTTGAAAATTTTCTTTAAAAAAAAAATTGGAGATAAAGTTCAATGTGCATACAATAAAGATATATAAAACAGTTTTTAATAGGACTTTTAAATATTGTTTAAAAAAATCTAGAAAATTACCTTTTTTTTCCTAGTCTAGAGTGGCCTAACCCCTTAAGAACAATTTGGTTTTAGACATAGAAAAACACATTACATGCGATAGCTAATCTAGTGGATGATATTTTAAGAGGTCTGGAAAATAAATCATATGAATTAACCGACATTATAAATTATTATGTTATGTTTCCCATAGCAGACTGATTTAAAAGTTTTACTACTACAACTTTATACCGTCTATTTGCAGAATGATTACGTCCTATTTATCAGGCCGAAAGCAAATAAATTTCTAACACAGAATACCAGTGACGCGTGGTATTCCACAAGGGTTGCACCTAGGACCTTTACTCTTTATATTATATGCAAATGATTGTCCATATGTATTTAATGATAGCAGCATTAGTATAACACAATTCGCAGATGATAATACGATATCTATCATTAATCATGACTTCGATGATTTGTTGGTGAACGAAAACCATGTTCGAACAGTAGCCTAAAATTGGGTTTCTTATAACAAGTTAAGTATGAATGATGAAAAAAAACTGTTAGAATGATATTTTTACTCAAAAAGGACACTGAATTATTATTAGAGTACCATATAAAATATCTTGGAATATATAGACAAAAACTTATACATATGGAGAAAAGGGCAAATACACCTAGTAAAAACAACTATTTCCTGAGAGCATTGACAATATGCCTATCTCGCAAAGTGATTAAAGCAGCATATTTTGCACTTGTATATTCAGACTTCTTTTATGGTGTCTTATTGTGGGACTTTCTGCAGCCACAAACAGAAGATTTGCTCTGCAAAGACGGGTCATCAGGATAGTGTTTGGCATTGGATATAGGGAGGACTGCAGGTGTTATCAGCAGGTTATGCATTCTTACCTAGTCAATATTTATTTGAATGTTATATGGGCTAAGAAAAAGTAACCCCAATACCTGACAAGTAATAGATTCCACTAATATAGTACTAGATGAAACAACCTCATTAGGCCTGAATATAACGGACTCAAAAACCGGACCGCGTTACTACGCACCGTTATATCGTATAAATTTATTTATAATACACAGCAAGAATTTCAATAGAACTTTTGAGGGAACATTTCCTCGAGCGCCTAATCTCCTTGAGGGGTGACGTACTGTGGCCGTTGCACTTCCCCGATTTGGCTCCGTGTGACTTCTTTTTATGGGGATGCAACACCTGAAGGATAATATGCGCCAAGCCATCGCCAACATTCACGTCGATATGCTCGAAAGAGTGGAGCGAAACTTCAAAAGGCGGGTGGATCAGTGTATCGCTAATAAGAGCCGCCATTTGTCCGATGTCATTTTTAAAACCACCTGAAACAAAAATTCAGGATGTGTACAATACTATAAATAAAGAATTAAATCGATATGTGAAATAATTAACAGTGACTCGTAAGGATACCTGTGATAAGACGCAGATTCCCCCGGGATAGTCGCAGATAGTATTCAGCTGTTTTCAGATTGGGTGAGCGCATTGCTTCATTGGTCTGTCTGCAGCCTGAGGTGTTCTCCCAACGTTGTTTTAGCATCTTGAGAGTGTTCAATTTAAGGATTGCTCTGAGGCATTTCGGTGTTGGCGCGATCGGGGGCCTGTCCGTGGTATCACTGAGAACCGATCCAGCCTGCGCCAACTCGTCTGCCTTGCTGTTGCCTTCTTCATTATTGTGTCCCTTGACCCAGCGCAGCACAATACTGTTTGATTGTGCTGCTTGTTTCAGGGTGTTGTGACATTCTTTTACTAGTCTTAAGGTGATCTTGTGACCACTCACTGCTAGTATTGCTGCCCTACTGTCTGTAAAGATTTGGATGTTCCTATCACGGATGTCATGGTGTAGGATTTCTTTCGCCCCATTGATGATACCAATGATCTCTGCTTGCAGAGTACTTGTGTGCTTCTCTAGGTGTATAGCTAATGATTGGTCCATTTGTTGCGAGTAAATTCCCGCCCCGGATCCCCTTTTTGTTTTAGAACCATCGGTATAAATTCTACACTCCCGGTTCCTCTTTTTATCGATACATTATAGGGTCTATTAAAGACGTAGCAGGGTGGCAAATTGTCTGTCTTCCTTCCAAGGAAGGGTGTCTTCTTGACAGCCTCCTCTAAAAGGTCTGCCAGCCCTGCCTCCTTTGTACCAGAGTCCAACTGAGTTTAGGCGCAGTGCTGTCGCCGTGGCCATCTCCTCTACATATAAGTCGAGAGGTGGAAGACAGAGCATTACTTTCATTGTTGCAGTGGGTGTTGTTCGCATTGCTCCGGTCGTGCTAAGGCATGCTATCCTTTGCAACTGAGTAAGCTGCTTTACTGAGGTTTTCTGTCTGGCTCTGGGTCACCAAACCAGTGCTCCATAGATTAGCATTAGTCTTAGTACAGCTGTGTACAGCCAAAGTGCTATCTTGGGAGATAGCCCCCATGTCTGCCCCACAGCCCTCCGGCATTGCCAGAGGGAGACACATACTTTTTTACATTTCATTTTAAAATGTGGTTCCCACGTCAGCTTGCCGTCGAGGATCACTCCCAGGTATTTGACTTCCGACGACAATGTCAACTGGGTGTTGAGGGGCTTAGGAAGTTTTCCTTTCCTTTCTTTTCCTTTTTTATATTTTGAGGGCTTCCTGCATCAAGCTGCATAACACCGTCTCAAATTTGCCTGTCCTATGGTGTGGAAGCCTTTGTCGTTAAGTTGCCGCAGTAGGCTTTTAACAACTATGTTCCACAGGAGTGGTGAGAGTACTCCACCCTCTAGGCAGCCTTTAGCAACGATCTTTCTGACAGTGGTGTTTCCTACATTTACTGTGACTGCTCTATTCTCCAGCATGCTTTTGATCCATCCACTAACTGTGGGGTTCACACCATGCGTGGAGAGAGCAGTTTACATTTTTCTGAAGGTCGTTTTATCGAAGGCACCTTCTATGTCAATGAACACGCCCAAGGTGGACATTTTGTTGTCCAGAGATCTTTCGATTCGGTCTACAACAGTGTGCAGTGCCGACTCCGTTGATCTCACCTGAGGGTATGCATGTTGGTTGGCGTGAATCGAATATTCGTAATCAAAGCCGTCTCGCGAATTAATCTTCCGCACAATTTCTCTAACGTTTAGTCTAACGTTTTCAGGAGAAATGACGTTAGACTATTCGGGCGGTATGATTTGGCTAGTGTATAATCTGTACGACCAGGTTTCGGTATGAAGATAACTTTTGCTTCTCTCCATGCTAGAGGGATCTAAACGCATTACATGCCCTGAAGATTCTGGCTAGGTGGACATATTCCAGCCCCCATTGGAGGAGGGCCGGGAATGTACCGTCCAAGCCTGGCGCTTTAAATGGTGGGAAGCTTTTGATTGCCTAGGTTATACGTGCCCCTTCCGTGAGGTAATCTAATCACGAAGTCTGTTATTTTGCCACCCAATAGAAAAGTAACCCTTGTATCGTTTGACATAAAAAGCTTATTTACATCTGTACTCATAACGGAAATTAAGAACATAATCAAGGAATCACCATTACATACGTAATACGCTCTAAGAATTTGAATTACACAAATTAATAAATTTCTGCTTATTTCAATATTTAAGATTTAACGACAAAGTTTACGTCCAAGAAGAAGGATTGCCTATGGAAGCTCTAATTTTACAGAAACATTTATGAATCCATTCGATGAAAAAAACAATCAGACAGACAAAAGAATAGAAACTTCTTGTTCTGATGCATAGACTAGACATATTTCTAGTTCTGTAAGAACTCAACGAAAAAATGAAAGAAAAAAATGGTAAAATATTAAAATTTCCTGGATTTAATAGGAAAAATAAAATTTAAATAAAAGTATTCCATATTCAGAAAACCATAGACTACTCATGACTAATTTCAATCACCACAAATAATACACTTAACATCATATGCATACATATAACGACAACTTAAAACACCTATGACAGCATATAACGGCTTGACCTCATCTTTATGAAAGAACTAAATACCATTTACGAAATATAAGGGAAAAGAAGATAAAATTAAAATTAAACTCAAATATTGTACAATATGCCCAGAAAAAAGAGAAACATACTCATACTTATGCAGTTTCTTGGCAATGCCAGAACAATAATCAAAAAACAATTATGTTCACATAATATAAAAACAATAGAAACAATTTATCAAAAAGAATAGTGAATAAGAAAATATAAACTGAGGAAAACAAAAATATACAGAATTAAATTAAATTTTAATGGATTATATACAGGGGGTTCCGTTCATGTGGGGAAATGAAATATTCGTTTTTTTTGTTTCTTAGTAATGTTTAATATCTTGTGCGGATTTTTCATTAAAAAATAAAATGCATCTTTATCTACTTTTCTAGGTAATTGAAAATACATGTTTCGTCTTTGTCATTATAAATTAGGTATAATATTAATTAACTAGTGTCTTTTAATAATTAATTCTTAAACTTATGTTTGGTTTAGAATTATTTACATTTGAAGTAAATAGATAAGTTGCTTATATTAGTATTTTGTAAGGAAATTGTTTTGAAAGTGTTAGATGCTGTTTTAAATTGTTCTAATAATTCTACAAATTATTATTTAAAGACCAGAAAACAAATTACTTATTGAAATAACTACTTCTCAGGTTAATAACTCGACATACATTGAATGATACAAAAGTAATTTGCGTATTACAAAAAAAGCAAGGCTATAAAAGCAACACTAGTTTAAACGTATTTATTGCTGCAACTAAAAAGGGTTAAGTGTATGTTAAAATAGTTTGTGAGTAAATATGGTATGTCATACTTTTACTCCCGAACAAGGACTTCCCCAAAGCTCTCCTCTTTCACCTCTATTATACAATATGTTTAGCTTCAACATTTATTATCGTGATTCTCTCTACTTGAATCCCTTCAAATATCTCCTACAATTTGCAGATGATACTGCCCTAATTACCCATGCTCATATGTTACCAAAAGCTCTCCAATTGCTTCAAGGGCTTATTGACTCCATTCAGCATTGGTTTGCAAAAAGACGCATTAAAATTAATCCCCACAAATCACAGCTCCTTATTCCATACCGCCGCACCAATAATTCCCCTTACAATATTTCTTCGCTTTAATAAAGGATTTTCTCGCAGAGATGGTCGAGTGCTCCGCACCACAGTGTGTGGCATTCCCGGAGTTTTCCACCTTTCTCTCAGGACAGGAGTCCTTGTATGCTTTTATAGTGGAGTTTTGAAACGTACATAGGCTTCAATGTCTTCCACTGTATTAAGTTGGCCGGTAGCTTCGTAGGTTCGCAGCCTCTGCGAGAGGTTGTCTATACACTATTCACGTTGTTTTTGCATAATGGGAGGCTATGGAAATTTAGCATTTATGTTGGCACTAAAACTGTCTGCTGAATTAGGTGATATTTTTCTATAAGTTTGAGGTTACAAGTAGTGTCAACATTTTGTGCGTTGTTGTCAGTTTTACTAGGTTCCAGCAGAAAAATAGTCACAATTAAACACAAGCCATGTTACTTTTAAATTCATTATATTATGAATTAATTAATTATTAAAATTATTTTTCGAATTTCAGTAGGTAAAGAATATAATATATTGAGAAGTTTACTTCTAAAATGTGCAATTTTCTAATTTTCTTGACTAAAAGAACTTAATCGTAATGGTACATTTCTGATTGACTTTACCTTACTTTTTTCGAGCTTTATTCCAAATTTTTACACACCTATCCTTGACAAAAAAGAACAAAACTATTCAACTTCCATAATTTCATTCGAAAATTCTAAATCATTATTTGTATCAAAATCCCAATCAGAGTCCGAGTCCGATTCTCCTAATGTAATTATTAAAGGAGGAATGCTATCAAATGAAAGATTTCCCATTAATTTCGCCCAATCTTAAAAGAAATAAGTTGTTCACAATGTCTACAAAAATTTTTCCACATTTCAGGAGTGCATTTCGAAATAGACTCAACCCATAAATTCGCTGCTCTGTCTTAAGACGATGGTCGCGAATTTATGTGCTTGTTATAATAGGTTTTACAAAATGCCCTTGCCATTTCAATTGGATTGTATTGACAATGGTATGGGGGTAATCTAAGAACCTCATGTCCATGTTCTCTCAATGTCTCATCTGTTACATATCGTCGATTATTAATAATTTTGAAAGGTTTGATCAAATTCCATAGTTGCTTTTTCGAAAAGTTATCCCTGATTTCTAGGTTGTGCTTAATCAGCCATTCCTGCATTCAACTTTTTTTTAGATGAAAATGTAGGTGGTTTGTCCATCTGCACCGAATGATTGGGGCGCATTGTCAAAAATCACTACACATTTTTTATCTAACTTTGTCAAACCAGGAATAAGCTGATTATTTAGCCAATTTTGAAACAAGTTTCCATCCATTGTTTTATGATAATCCCTATCATTAGTTTTTGAATTTGAAAAACCTAAATGACATCCTGCGTGTAAAATTGTAAACCTTGATCCTTCACTTTTAATTTTGCGTGGATTACTTTTCAAATCTGAATCGTGTACCCAACGACGAATTGCCGACCCATTTTGGTAAATCCACGTTTCGTCGAGATATACAAACGTAAAATTTTCACTAGAATTTTGAAACTGTACATTTCTGAAACATGTAATTTTAGCTACAACGATGTGTTATTGTTCACATAAAATTTTGCGACCGTTTACCATTTTATACTTGTATCCCATCGATTTAAACCTTTAAATTATAAACTTCGCGAATTAGCCAAAAGATCATCTAACGTAAAATATTCACTTTTTGAGTTATATTGCCAAATAAGTTGTTGCAGGTCTTTCCTAAACATGTGATAGGTAAAAATGTCGGTTTTGACTCTTTTGCCAGAGAGGGTGCTTAAATTTTCGATTTTTTCCTGCAATATCTTTGCTATTGTTCTTGTACTCACCTAGGAATTAATTGATAAATGAAAAGAACTTAACTTAATTTTTACTTACTGAAAATATGTTCTGCAGTCTAATACAAATATCATCACGGCTGAAATTTGGCAGATCTTTCCTGTATTGAACATAACACTTTTTTATTGCTATTTTAATTTCAGCGCTAATAATTCTTGGCATTTTAAAGAAATTTATCAGTAATTTTTTGACAAATAACGGACTTTATCAAACAATGCTATCTTGTTTTAAATGAACGTATGATGGTCGTGGGAGATTTAGCAACACTGTATGTATTTTGACAGGTTCACATGTCAGGCGCTTGAGTAACGGAAAATTGACGAATAGTGTGTCCAACGTTAAAAAAATAAATCATGGTCACCCATTATGCAAAAACAACGTAAATAGTGTATATGTAGGCATTCCTGTCCGTCAGTCTCGGGTTGGCAAGGTAACGTGTTTTCTTACCGGTTGTATGTGTTAGTGTATATTTGATCCACCTATGGTCCGACATTGAGACCGATGTTGATATATGCCAGTCGTGAATTTTATTTGAGACACCGTTAGTCGCCAATGTAATGTCTATTACAGTTTGGCTCCGATTTGTAACGAACGTGGGTTCAGAGCCTCAGTTTAGTAATTCTAAATTGTTAGAGATAATAAATTCGTGTTGTGACTCACGTCTGTTGTTATTGTCCATGCTGCCCCACATGATATGATGTGAGTTAGCGTCGCAGCCAATGACGAGGTTTAGTTTCTCCATCCCACAGTGTAGGACGAGTTGCTCCAGCCCCCTGGTTGGTGCAGGGGCGTCGTGAGGGAGGTAAACTGACGCCAGGATGGTGTCTTTGTTGCCGTCTCCTGCTGAGAGCCTTACCACTGTGATGCCACTTGTGGAAACCTGTGCATAAGTTAGGATGTTATGTGCTTAGGTATGTAAATACATGATCTAGGCTTACTATTTGTGGGATGTGTGAATATATTCCCATTTAACTTACTAAATCCACAAAGCATGGATTTAACAATCCATGGTTCTTGGATGACAGCTATTGTGTGTGTCCTGCATCGTGTCTATACAACCCTTAGTTAACCGCATCCAAGAACGTCTTCGATTCCTATCAGATTCTCCAAAAATCATTTCAACTTCCACATATCCCTTTACTGTCTAGAAACCCAAATATAATTCCTAAATTTAAAAACCCACATTCTACTATTTTTGATTACATCTCATTATTTCATGCAACTACTCATTAAAGACTGACGCCATATGACTGGACAACACAAGGCAGAAAGACCTCTGGTCGATAGCCTTTTGACAGACTAACATACTAACCCCTCATTCATTATTTATTTATTTATTATTTAAATGTACATATTTGTCAATATAGATGTAAGTTATGAAGTTTAACTGATGATATGATTGTTGAATGCGGTATTTATATGATATTTTGTTTTGCTAGGCTTCTTGTGATTGGTCCTTCTCTGACTGGGGCAACATTACGGCGGATTAGTGATTGTCTATTTCTTGGAATTGTATTTTGGGGATTAGTGTTGCTAATGGGTGGATTAGGTGGCTTTGTATATAAAGTATTCAATTCATTATCTATGTTCTGCTTGTCGGTGAGCCTGGCAGATCTTGTGATTAGGGTTTTTGCTACGGAGTGAATCTGGGCTGGGTGGTGATGGGATTTTGCATTCAGGTATCTGTTTGTATGTGTCTCTTAATCACAAGATCTATCAGGCTCACCGACAAGCAGAACATAAATAATGAATTGAACACTCTCCGAACCGCTCTCAAACGAAACAATTTTAAAGTTTTGCCATACATAAAAGGAACCACAGACAATATAGGAAATACACTACGAAAATTCAATATCAGAACAGTCTACAAACCCGAAGCAAACATAAGAAACCTTCTCAGAAGCCCGAAAGATAAAATCCCACAGGAAAACCAGGGTGTTTACAGCATTCTATGTGCTGACTGCAATAAATTGTATATAGGCCAAACATATCGTAAAGTCTGTGCCAGAAAGGAAGAACATATATTAGCAGTAAAAAAAATGATACAAACTCCTCAATTTTCCGACACATGGCAGCTACGGATCATAGAATTGATTTTAACAACACGAGCATAATCGTCCCGATTAACAATTACCGCGACAAGATTACTAGAGAGGCAATAGAAATCGAAAAGAATTCAGAGCGGTTCGGATTCAATTCATTATTATTAATAACATTAAGTTTATTTTTATTTTACTATGTATAATATGTCGTGATAAAAATACTTATTTGTCATCATGTACCTCTTTGCACAGTGTGGTTAGTTAAATTGTAAATCCTACAAGAGAAAATTATTCGAGCTATTGTGATTCCTCAAATCATTTTAACTTTTTCCTAAGTGCATGTACCAAAATGAATTTTTCTAATTACCCCAGAATGATTTTTAAAGTGCTAGCCCTGGAATTCTTAAAAGCTCTCCCGTCACTATTCTAATTTTAAAATTAATTTTGTTTTGTCTTAAGGCAGAAGAAAAATAAGGATATATAACATAGCTTAGCCTTATTATTTCAAATGGTCGACATTATAACTCTTTTAGAAAACTTCATCACTGTGAATTGAATTATGGCACTACAGTTTGAATATTTCTCATTTTTAAGTTTATTTTATTAGATAATTAGAAAAACTATAACTACACATGGAATTAAATTCTTCCATTCTATTCTCTTCCTCATATGACTTTTTTCGTTAAGAGAATTTTTTAAGGCATTATGAAGAGTGAGTTACAAATGAAACTGACAAGTTTATATATAATCAGGTAATATTAAAATCCCTTACGATTAATTTAATTCTCACTTAACCGGTGGTGAAACATTTTTATGTGAATTAGAAGGTTAACAACACCAAGTATTTAATTAATCTTCTAATTCTAATTAAAATCCCTTAATATATATAATCAGTTTCTTTTGTAACTCACTCTTGATAATGCCTTAAACAAAAAACAAACCAAGGATAATTAATTAGACCTTCATCAGAAAAATATATGAAAAATGTGATTAAATGGCGTTAAGATTTTTTTGCTTATTTTGACTTCTTGTGCCTATTATGACTTTTTATGCTTAAATAATACACATTTTTAAACAAACTATACATATTTACATTTAAATAATAAATAATGGATGATGTGTTAGTGAGTTAGTTCGTCAAAAGGCTATCGACCAGAGGTCTTTCTGCCTTGTTTTGTCCAGTCATATGGCGTCAGTCGTTAATGCGTAGATGGATGAAACGATGAGATGAAATCAAATATGGTTGAATTAGGATTTTTAAATTTGGGGTTTACACTAGGATTTCTAGGAATACAATATAAGGATAATATGTGAAAGTTGAAAGGATTTTTCTGATAGGAATCGAAGACGTTCTAGGATGGGGATAACTAAAGTGGTATCATAGAGGACCTGGTTAGAAGGATTGTGTAAGGGATTAAGAGGATGACGGAGTTTTGTTAGGGTACGGAGGGATGCTCGCTCGCTAACTTCGAAATTGTGGGAGGTTGGATTGTTGGGATTGGGATAGAGGGCACAACCATAGTCCAATAATGGGCGACAAATCATCTTATATATTTTGACTGCTGTTTTGATAGTAATTTCTGTATGTTAAGCATATAAAATATTTTGCCCTAGATGTTATTTTGCTTTTAATTATAGCTGTGTGCTTTTTAAAATTGATTTTGGGGTCTATGGTTATGCCTAGGTATTTAACGTTGAAGGAGGGATAATAGTTTGAATAGTTTGGGAAATTGAAACATTGTAAGGGGAATTATTGGCGCGATGGTATGGAATTAGGAGCTGTGATTTGTGGGGATTAATTTTAATACGCCATTTTGCAAACCAGTGTTGGAGGGTGTCAATAAGTTCTTGAAGGAATTGGAGGGCTTTTGGTAACGTGGGAGCATGGGTAATTAGGGCAGTATCATCTGCAAATTGCAGGAGATATTTGGAAGGATTGAAGTAGAGAGGATCAGGATTATAGATGTCGGAGCTAAAAATGTTGTATAATAGAGGTGAAAGGGGAGAGCCTTGAGGGAGTGCTTGTTCGGAAGTAAAAGAAGAACAGGAGGAGTTGTGGATTTTTACTTTTAGGGATCTATTAGAGAGGAAATGTTTAATGATAAAAATGATATGACAAGGGATATTTAGGAGGTGACATTTATACAATAAGCCTTGGTGCCAGACAGAATCAAATGCTTTCTGGACATCCAGAAATAATGCTGCAGAAGCTCTACCTACAAGGTGGGCAGTCTGAATATTAGAGGCTAGGATGGTTAGAGGAAGAGAAGTTGAACGACGGGGAAGGAATCCAAATTGATAATTGGGGATTTGGTTAGAAATTCAAGAAAGGATTTTGGTTTTAAGGAGGGATTCATAAAATTTTCCAATAACAGGTAGGAGAGTGATAGGACGATAGCTGGTTAGTAAATTGGAGGGTTGGTCGCGTTTGGGGATACAAATAATAATTCCTATTTTTCACACTTCTGGGAAGTATTGGTTTTTGTAGAGGAAGTTAATATTATTGAGGATATGCTCGTGTATATGAAATGGAAAGGATTTGAGGATGTGTCTACGTATATTGTCATGTCCAGTCGCTGTATTTTTCCCCTTTTTTAAAATCTCAAAGTATTCGTCATGTGTAAAATTTAATCATTTTTTCAAAATATTTAACGTATCAGTCATTTATTTTTTAAAAATTTGCGTTGTCAAAGTTTGGATAATGTGTCATTGTATAAGTCTTGTAAAAAGTGTCGGCAAATTTTTGAGCAATTACGTCAGTGTCTGTGATGGTCTCGTTAGTTAACGGGTCAAAGATGTTCTGTAGATTATCTGTCCTTTTGTATTTGCTTAATTTGTTTATCTCCGTCCAAAATGTTTTTCCCTTTGTGTCGTTGATCTTTCTGCAAGTATTTATCCAAACATCCGTCTTGAATTCAGTTATAAGTTTTTTAATGTCTTTGCTTAGTTTGTTAAATTTTTGTCTAAGTTCAGTTGTGTCCGTCAGTTGTATGTCTCTCTATAGTTGTCTTTTAAATTTAATAAGTCGGAGGATGTAATTTGGGAGGGGATATTTATAAAATTGTTTGGATATTTGAGGGGTGTTTTATATAATGGAAAAAGAGAGGATTTTGTCGAAATCGATAGAATTGGGGTTAATAGTGGGGTTGGCTGTGATGTATTCTGATACTTCTAATTTAACTTTATCAATGTTGCATATTTTTTAAATTGTAGATGAAATTAGGGGTTGGTTGAGGAAGATCTAAAGGGATTTTTATTTGAAAACGAATGGCAAGGTGATCGGAACACAGATCAGGGACTAGGTTAACGGAGTGTATAAGGTTACGAATATTTTGTGTACAGAGTAAAACATCGGGGGTGGTGGCTTGTGAATCGTTCATGATGAAGGTGGGTGGAGTGGGAGCACGTGTGAAGTTTGAATTGGAAAGGAATAAAGACATATGACGGGATTTGGATTTGTTTAGGTTAAAATCACCTAAAATGATGGCGTTATCAAATAAGGAGGCTTTAATAAAAATTGAATCATCAATTGGGGAATGAGGATGTATATATACAAGAAACAGGTTGATTTGGAAAGAGGGAAATGTTAAGGTAAAGTGACATTCATTTAGTTTATTTTTGCTGTAGGCAATACCAAGTTACAAAATTGTACTAATAATGCATTTTATATATTGTACAAGTTTAGCTCATGGATTGAAATGAATTGTTGAAACTATTTATAAGAATGAAATTTCCATTAAAAAGGATTTACTAAAGCAAATCAGTTAATGTCAATCAGTTCTTAAGAAACAAGAGCTTCAAAACAATCCCATTTAAATTTTGTGAGATACACAAAATCATAAACAGATTCAATTTAGAAAATACCTAGACGCATCAAAATAATATCGGAAGAAATATTCGGTAAAAATGAAGGATTTTTAATAATAAATAAAATAAACTTGATTTTTTTTAGTTTTTAAGTGGTGGTACTACTGTTTTTTTATACTTCCTGTCAATCACTAATGGTCTAAATTTTTGGATATAGGTAAGTTGTGTTAAATCATCATATTTTGACCCGAGGAATCTATGGTCCAGCCATTTCCCGCATTAACGGGACACCCTGTATATATGTATGTATATGTGATTAAAGATAAAATAATTAAATAATTTAATAATCAAGTTTATAACCATCTGTAGACACGTACAAGTATACACATATAATCGACTGAAGGTCTGAATTTATACCTGAGACAGATTAGTGAATTCTACAGAAATAATTACGTTCGGGATTAAGGAAAATACCCATTTAGAGCATAATTTAATAATAACTTATTAATTTATTCTATCAATTGATATTATGTAATCTTCATTAAGTTGAATAAATTGATTCACTCGTTAATAAGTACACAATGAGCATACGATATTCATATTTTATTTTTTTGTGTAACCATACAAATATCAAATATTATTATAAGGCAAAAAAGTAGTATTGTTTATAATAAATAAATATTTAAGATTTTATATTGTGCTGCTACTGTTTTTTATATTTCTTGTAAATTAATTAGATCGAATTAAGCGTTCAGTTTTTATAAATAACACCGGAACTTTAAAGATTAATTCCGGCTTAACCTAAACTTTTGCATATTGATAAAATGTATTAAATCGGAATATTTTGATTACAGGATCTATGGTCCAGTAATTTTCCCACATTAACGTGACATCCTGTATAATATAATTATTTACAGAAAAAGCATCAACGGGATTAGCGAAACGCTGCATAAATATGGGATAAGAAGACTTAATCTCTTGGAAGAATTAGAGATTAAGCGTGTTATTAGTGAAGGTAGACTTCTTTGGAACAATTTGCAGGAATTAATTCAGGCCGGAATCATAATCGCAGTATTTCCCGTAATAGCATAGCATATACATATATTGTACAAGTATTATTTGCAATTTAGTATTATCTTTGATAATGAGTTGTGAAGTTCGAATCTCGATTCAGGAAACTCCAAATATAAATATGGAACACAACAAATTTTTTCTTTACTTAATATAATTGAGAAAATATCGTTATTTATCGAATGTAGCATCGCAACTGAAATATCTTCTTGCTGGCATATCGATCAGCACCAGACTGAGGTGAGGGTACATGGTCATGATTGTAGAATTTTACCTTTTCTGTAATATATTTCTGATGAAGGTTTAATTAAATTACACCTTGTTGTTTGTTAGGCATTATCAAAAGCGAGTTACAAATAAAACTGATTATATATAATTAGGTAATAAGAGATTTTAACTAAAAGGTTAATTAAACACTTGGTTTTGTTAACCTTCTAATTAACATAAAAATGTTTCACCACGCGTTAAGAGAGAATTTAATTCATCGTAAAGGATCATAGGATTACCTGATTATATATAAACTTGTCAGTTTCTTTTGCAAGCGAAACTAGTTGAGTAAAATTCTCTCAATGAAAAAGTTACACGAATAAGAAAATAGAATGGATGAATTTAATTCTATATATAATTTTTCCGATTATATAATTTAGTTTACAGTGTTGGCTTCTACTTCGTTATATACCGGGTGACCCATTTTAATAAATCCACTGGAATATCTCGACACATATGCGTCCTACAAAAAAATGTTCCAAATAAAAGTTTGATGGTTTCGAAAGGGCCATCTGATCCTATACAATGCCGGGCAGGGGGTCAACTTTTATATCTTAAATGGGAACCCTTATTTTTTATTGCAGGTTCCTGTGGATTTATTAAAATGGGTCACCCGGTATATTTAAAATTTAATAAAACACTTTAACTTAACTTATAGAGCACTTCGATTTATTAGGCATTGACTGCAGTGCCTGCAACTTAGCTCGATAATATAATTTAAGGTAAATTACTTTAAAGACCGAAGCGGTAGATATACTAATTACAAACAGCATTGAAAATAAATCAGGTCAACTTGATCGTTAATTAAGGGAATTTCCGGAACAGAGCGGGCGCGCCGCGCCGTCTATTTCTAGAGATTCTAGAAAATCCATTTTTCGGAATAATGAATTATTCTACGCATATCTTCATAGTTTTTCGTCTATGTTTAAATGTTATATTTATGTTGTGTCTATTTAACACAATTTTAATCCTAACACTAAAATAGCGAAAATAGGGTAACGAGTTATATTTTATTGGTGCTGGTTGTAAATCGACGATAATTAAACAATACATCACCTAATACTCGTAAAGTGATTAACGAAATATATGTTATATTTAAAAAAATAAAATAAAATAATTTAGAATTGAGTATCAATTATGCAACATTAACAAAATGTTAATTAACGAATCAGAATTAGCTCTTACAGATATTGTAAATTGACTATTAACTCATCTTAATTCACTGAACAGGCAAAGATTTTTAAACCATAAAAAATTAATTGAATTATCTAAGAAACTAACATAATTTAGACTTTTACTTAATCATAAGCTAGTATATCTCCAAAAAAATAGATCTTATAAAACTAGGTATAATCGAATCAAAACTATATTAGTTGTTAATAGAAATTAAACATGACCATATTCCACTAATGTAAAAATAAATTACATTTAAGCACATCTATTATTCCAAGAGAAAGAACTTTAAAGGAAATTCTCCTAGATTTCAAGAATTAAAACATTAGAATAAATGAAAAATAGCATTATTTATTTTGTTAAAATTAGATCTAATTGGATCAAAGCTAAACTAATTTTAACAAAACCCATCGTTCTTAAAATAAAAGGAAGACAAATATATATTATCTTTAAAAAATGTGGCAAATTAAGTCTAAGATATGCAATTAGATTTTGAAGAATTGTGGTTTAATGCACAAGAATTAAGACATACACAACATTATATCTAAACATGATGAATAGGAGAAATTATCTTTCTAAAAACTATAGACGAAGGAATCAGAAAAGTAAATTGCTCCTTGAAAATGTATATTTTAGCATTTCTTTTACTTTTAAATATCTTTAAGAAAAAAATTACTCATAATCTATCTGATATCATAATTTTAATTCTCAAAAACTATGGCCAATAGCTCATCAGCTAGACATTTCTATTATTTAAGAACTAAGAGCAACTAAGAAGAATTCATATTATGATTATTACTGTAAATAAATAGGAATTTTGACAAAAACATTTAACGGTAGTGAAAATTGTACAAAAATACGGACAAGTGAATTGTTGCCAAACACTTAATATTCTTAAGAGGGTAATATATTTATGATTTCCCAAAAATGCCTTACTTAAGAAAAAATCAATTCGCAACAGTCCAAATTAGGACTGGAATTTCTATAGATACCTTTAACGGTTAGCGCAGTTGTAAAAATGCGGGAAATTTCCCCGAAACTTCAACTTGATAAGGGGATGATATATTTATGACTTATTATAAAATTGTCTTATTTGTCTTATTTGAGAAAATAAGAAAACCACAATATTCAAGTCCACTCCCGAAAACAAAGTTTAGGGGAAGGTGGGGTGCCATCAAGTGCCTTTTATTGGAGATTAAAAAGTCAAAATAGAAATAGGATTCCTGCTGTCTGGTGTATAAAACGGACTACTACATTACTCCAACTACAGTTCTTATACTTAGGAAATTCATTAATTATACATTAATTCCAGAATTTACCACAGGGAACCTAGCAGCAGCCCTAGTAGAAGTTCCCACCAAGAAAGGCAAAAGACAAATTGTCATGGGCTTAGCCTACATTCCAGGAGAACAAAGTAAACCACCATCAGGGGAGGTAAGTAGTCTCGTAGAGTGGTGCAGAAGAGGCAATAAACACCTACTACTGGAATGTGATGCCAACGCCCACAACATTATATGAAGCAGCAAGAACACCAATAACAGAGGTAAGGAACTTCTTGAATTCATTATCTCTAACAATCTAGATATTATTAATAGAGTCTACTTTTGTGAATGTAATTAGGGAGAAGGTGTTTGACATCATTCTAGCTAATGCCACAGCAAGCATAATTCAAAATTGGCATGTTTTGGAAGAACATTCTTTGTCAGACCATCAGCAGATTTAGAGGCCACAAAAGAAGACGCAATGGAGTATAAAAACCCGAGAAACACAGACTGGAGCATCTCTACTTCAACATACAAAATAAAGAAGGGAACAGCAGCGGCTCTACTCAAAATTAGCATCCTAAAGACGTATGAATCCAGTTATCCGTTAAAGAGGAGACCTTCTTTCGTGCCCTGGTGGAATAAGGATTTGGGTCTTTCAAAGGCGCAAAGAAAACAGACCACTGGGATATTGACAGGCACTATCGAAATATAACAAGGACTTGAAGAAATCGAACAGAAAAACATACGACCCCAATAACCAGGCTGCACAAAGTTAAATTATAGGCAAGGAAATAAGAAGTAGTGCTCTAGAGGCAAATGCTCACTATAGGCAGCAGTTTGTCTATCAGCCCATAGTGGATGCACTTTATAGCCTCACAACAGGCATAGAAGCTTCACTACACCACAAGGATTACATTAAATATTTTCTTCGATATTCAAGGTGCCTTTGACAACACAACCTTTAAAACCGTGGAAAAGGGGGCCATCAAGTATCGACATACGCACAATAAGATGGATTAAGGCCATACTCGAAAACTATAAGATCGCAGCAGTTATAAGAAGTGAATCAGAAACGGTAACCCAAGCAAAAGGGTGCCCGCAAGACCATGTTTATCGCCCCTGCTATGGTGTATCGTAGTGGATGACCTTCTGACAACCTTGCTTGACCAGTATTATTATATGCAATGTTATGTCGATGACATTGGAATTGTTTTCAATGCCAAACCTGAAAGTGGTGGTACCTTTCACTAATCGTAAGAAGCTGAATATCAAAGCTACCAAAGTAAAAGGGCAAGAAATTGCTCTGTCCTACCAGGGACGATATTTAGGTTTAACACTAGATAGGAAACTTAATTGTAACTCGCTCCTGCAACAATCTGCAAAGCAACAGCGGCCCTATGGATGGCAGTTCATGGGGACTGAAACCCAAAATGACACATTGGTTGTACATTATAGTAGTAAGATCCATTGTCCCATTATTACATATGGCTCTCTAGTAAAAGCTTCAAACCCTTTAAAGAATGGCCTATCGTAGTATTACGGGGGTTATGCACACCACCATCTCCATAGACCTACTACCCCTGCACGAACAAATCAGAAAAGAGGTTCTAACAAGTGCGATAAGAAAATGACACATTAGTTGTACATTATTTTATATGGCTCACTAGTAAAAGCTTCAAACCCTTTAGAGAATGGCCTATCGTAGTATTACGGGGCTTATGCATACCATCACCTCTATAGACCTACTACCCCTGCACGAGCAAATCAGAAAAGAGGATCTAATGAATGCAATGAGACTGGACTGGCATTACAGAATAGGGTACTCAGAAAGTCTGAACTAGCATTATTACAAACACTGTCGGACGTAATGCCGACCAATTTGATTTTGTTTCGCGCTTTAAAGTGATTATTGACAATCTCCAAGACAGCTTTAACCGAATCAAAAAAATAAAACATATCTCTTTAATCTGCTATACAGATGCAACAATGTCGGAAGTGGGCTCCGGCATAGGCTTATACGGGCCTAAATACAGGGAATAGGGAATCAGTTTCCCTCGGATAAGACCTATCAGTCTTTCAGGCTGAAACAATAGCCTTGGAAAGATGTGCCCATGTTTGCACGAAGAAGAGCTACAAACGGGCCCACATATGTTTTATTTCAGACGGCCAGGCTGCCCTTAAGAACCTGAAAGCCTACAGCTTCAATTTTAACACAACTTGGAACTGTAAATAAGCTATGAACCAATTGGCCAAAGGAAAGCTAACGAACATGCTGATATAATTACAAATATACACACACACACCAGGTCAAAAGCAATCCAATATGTTTATAGACCTCTCGCCAGCAGAGCTAAACTGCTCTTGCGCTTCACTAAATGTAAGATAAGGCTCTCCTTACAACACATTGCCCAGTGAAGTATCATCTTCACAAGATAGGTAAAGTGGACAACACCACACCACTTGTAGACAATGTGGATTGGCAGAGAAAATGGTCAGACACATTCTATGCATGTGTGTAGCATTGACTTCCAACAGACTGGTCCTAACCGGAGAAATTTTATAATATGTATATGTCAATCTTTATACCATATCGCGATTAACACGTTGAACGCCCAGCGTGAATCGGTGAAGTTTCTCCCGGGGCCCAAATCTGCGATATCGTATTTGAGCAACGCGTTGCTTAAACTCCACCGTGTCACGCTGGACGTTCAACGTGTTAAGTTTTTGCTAAAATGTTTTTACCAAATTTAATTAAAAAATAATTCTAGTATTTGTTGTACAGTTTATTTTATAAAACGTCTTAAACGCAGTTATGCGTATGAAAAGAGGAGAGAAGTTATGGGAACCCAATAATTATTGGTAAATTGAGTTTGTTGACTAAAAGTTGATTTTATTCATAGAAACCTTGTAAGTTTTTTTCTTTTAGTTGAAATTGGTTAGAAGAAGTATACAATGCGCCTCATAAAGGGCGAAGTAGGAAATGCGATAAGTGTTATTACAAATAATATTACTATAAGCTACCAGCAAAACATTGTTTTAATTACACAAAGAAAAGTATCACCCACTTGTGGATGATTGGTCGCCAGCGGATACATAACTGTCACTCATCCTTTTGTAGTGGCGTTTAACGTGTTAAAGTGTTATTCTCGTTTGTTTGTAAAATTATATTAAATAAATTATTACTCTATCTCAAATATTCATCAAATTGTATTATAACTAATAGTACTATAAACTAGTACCAAAATCTTCTTTTAATTACACGAACAAAAGTGTCAGTCGTTTATGGGTGACGGGCCCCCAGCGGAAACATAACCGTCAGACGTTTATGGGTGACGCGGCGTTCAACGTGTTAAAGAGAGCTTCAGTGACAACAGTCTTAACAAAACTTTCGACAAGAGTGGAAGATCATCTAAGCGTGAACTTAAGTCTTTCCATGTGCATTCAAAATTGTTCTTAATATTTGTTGCTGTTATGTTTTATTTATGAAGGATTATGTAAGCATATTGGATAAATAAATACTGCTACATTCCTCAAATGGAAATAACAATAGAACGGATCGGGGCATGTCCTCTTAGGAAGTTAATTGACTTTACCAAGGAAATTTTTGGGAACATAAGTAGTAGGGTATTAGTACAAAATATCTAACTAGGTTTCAATGCTGTCTATAGCCAAACGACCCGTCTAATCTAATGTAATGTATTTATGATTTCTTAAGAATTGCCTTACTTGAGAATCACAATATTTTGAAAAATAGATTCAACGGTAATTGTAAAAAAATGAGCGAAAGAATTAGCGCAAAAAGCGAAATTTTAATTAGTAGATAAAATGATTTTCTATAAAAAAATATTTGCCTTATTTGAGGAAATAAGGAAACCAAAACAGTAAAAATAAGGACTGAAAATTATAATTAAAATTTGTTCGCCTCGGAGGGGGACATCTAATGATACGAAACTCGACCCACTACCCTCAACCCCCGGGAAGAAATAAGAAAGTTTTTTTGTATTCGTGACAGACGACGCTATAATCGACAAAATTCAAAATTGGCAAAAATCGTTGAAAAATGGGGATTTCCTGAGAAATACGAGGGGGTTCTTAAAATAAGGTTCCCTATGCTCAGCATATGAGACAACAGCCTCGTCATTATTTCTCCTACATTAGCCATAAATCAGAATCATTTCATTTTTTTCTTCTACGCTTGCACGAGGCATTGTTCACTTGTAATTCTTTACGAAGTAACGAAATTAAATGAATTCTGCAGAAAATAAATTCTATCTAAATCTTCGTCAGAGATGCGCATGTGAGTCGACTTATTGTCGTTTTATGATGAGTTTCCCCATAAACGATTAACTGACGATAAATGTCAATAGGTATTTCACCTATTGAACTTAAAAAACGTATCACAGCGCGGGAGAACTGGGAATAGAGAGAGGGAGATTTGACAGTGTTTTACATTTCTCCCAGCACGTCGCATTATTTCTCATCGGCATAGGGAACCTTATTTTTCGAAGTCCCCTCGTATTTCTCAGGAAATCCCCATTTTTCAACGATTTTTTCCAATTTTGAATTTTCTCGAATATAGCGTTGTCTATCACGAATACAAAAAAAAATCAGATAAAACTTTCTTATTTTTTCCCGGAGTATTCAAATCCGTAGAAAAAATGGGGGTTCCTATTTAACTTTTCTATTCTCACCCCCTAATCCCTAGGGGTTGAGGGTAGTGGGTCGAGTTTCATATCATTAGATGTCCCCCTCCGAGGCGAACAAATTTTAATTATATATTTTTTTTATTCGATATGTAGTTTTCGAGATATTTCAATGTCTTCACTTAAATTGAATACCCTGTATACCATATATAAGTATAAGCCTCAACCACCGATACTACCCGATCATCTAATTTGTGCATTTTGTAAAATTAACAGTTCTGTTTATAATATGATAAGGTTGCTTCATTTTCCACTTTAAATCAGTTTTATACCTAAATATATCCAAAAAATAATGCCCCTAACTATAGTAGTGTAAATATTATAATTGTTATTACATATTAAATAGTGATATTAATAAATTTAATCTTATTTTCTTTCAAATAATGAATATGATAAATTATTAAGGGAGTTCGGTGGTTATTCAAATAATGGGACTAATTTATATTCACGATTTATTTATATACAATCATTTAAATAAATTTTAATGGATGTGGAAATAATGGCATTGATTATATCAGTAATTTATTTATATACACCTATTTGACAAAATACATGTTTGAATATATAAGGGGATTGGAAATTAATATTTTTCTACATTGAACTCAAAGAGAATCGTTTTGAGTGTTTATTTTTAATCAATTATGTAAATATTCTCTTTGAACATCTGCTGTGCAAATCGATAAAAATATTTCGTTTTTAAATGAAATATCTGGAAAACCTATCAAGTTAGTTGTAATTCCGTTAGTGTATGAATAGAAGACTATATCTTATCCTAATTCAATAATGTTTAGTATTAATTTTGCTCATTATCGGGTTATAAGCCTAACACCTTACCTGATAATAATCTTTTAAATTAAAGATTAGTTTACTCCATTATTCAGAGAATTAGTGTATTGGCCAAGTTTCCCGTCAATAATCCACAAAACGTACAAAAACGGGTATGATCTTTACTTTTATTCCTGCTAATTTATTTGTTATAAGTACGAGTGTCTCTTTGAATTTAAACTTTTTTACAGGATAATATAGTTGATGCTTGAGGCCATTACTTTGTGATACATCTTTGAAAATTAGGACGATAAATGAAATTCACTTTGTTGTTATCACACACATGAATTTCATTTATCGTCCTAATTTTTTACAGGACCCTTTCATATCCAGTGACTAAGAAAAAACGCCCTTATATTTTATAGCCATAGAAAAACAGTGTATTTGGTAAATCGATTAGTTAGCTCTGCTTACTATATCAAGGGGAAATAGAATAGAATGTGATTAGTATATTTCTCTTCTGATTCAGATTCCATCAGGATGTCATATAGTAATATTCTATGCATAAATCAAATATTTTTGGTGCATTAAATAATTTGAAGGTTTTATTCAAATAGTCCCAATATCAAAATCAAAGGTACCAGTCGTATTCCTATCTGGTACACAATTTTACACTCAATAAGGATATATGGAAAAGGATTGGAAAGACCTATTTCTACTCGTAAATGAATGGAGGCTGCAAAAGAAGAAGAAAGAAAATTTTAAGTCTAGGTAATCAAAGCGGTCAGCACATGTTGGCATGTGATTGAGCTTAGTTCAGTATTCCCTGTTTGTCTTTCACATATATTTGTTTATTTTAATACGATGATCCAAATAAAGATGTTGCGAATATTTTATATTATTTATTTACAGTACAATACCTAAACAATGATAAGAATAATTTCAAGATGTTTACGCAAACGATGAGCAATGAAATAAGAAATACATCTGAAGAAAATACGAAACGTACATTAACTGCCATAAGCGTAAGTAAAGTGATTTCAGAATACAATTAAAGCAAGCTAATAGTATAATGACTTTATAAAAGTTAGACAAAAAAATCTTAGAAATTAAAGAAATAAATATTCAGAAATTTTATTAAAAATAAATTGCTTAGATATAATGAAACTAACAATTTTAGCAATCTGAAACAAATTGTTAATTTTTATTTTAATAGATAAGTATATGAAAGGTTCCCATACTTATATGCTTTTATGATAAATTTTGCGCATGAGCATAACAAATAAATTAATCTCTATTGATTGAGCAAAGATAATCCACATATTATACGATAATACACTAAAGAACTCATATCACCAAAAAATAATATTTGGTTCTGTAAATTAAATGGAAATTTGTGAAAAATTATTTATAGTTCCTAACTGTTCTACATTTTTTTTACTAACCTACGCTTAACAGGGTGTTTATTAATACGGTAAAAAATCAAAGTATTATTCTTTCGAGTTCAAATGCACTATCCCATGCGTACCACACAATAATAGTCAGGAAAAGATCATCACATAGCTACTATTCAATTCCGACTCTCGCCTCCACGTCGGGGAACCCTGGAAACCTGAGCAACCTCATCCAAGATGCAATAATCAACCCATATGAAAGGTAGGGTCATGGCTAACGAGAGCGCGAGAAATGGCCCCTCGATCATTAGGGGGTCAACTTCGCAAAAATTGCTCCGACAAACAGAAAAGGTCAGATGTGAGATACAAAATGGAAATAGTGGCCCTATAGGAGCTAAGATGGAAAATTAGTGGAGTTCTCACTGTACTACTCTGGACACTAAATGATACAAGGTGAAAGAGGAGTAGGCTTCTTAGTCACAAAAAGACTAGGCAAATCAATTATAGCATTTACACCAAAATTCGAACTAATATATCTAATGAAGATAAAAGGAATATTGCATTGGAAGAATCAGATAAAAAAAGAGCCAACAACTTCTACAACCAATTACAAGCTGCTACTGATACGGTATCAAAACATGATGCGTGACTTCAACGCCAAGTTAGGGAAAGAAGAGGAATATTCGGAAAACATAGCTTACATAACGACAGTAATAGTAAATAATAAATATTTATAAAGACATCTGGAAGATCCCTGGAGGTAACGATGTAAACCAGATATATCATTTCCTCATTTCAAAAAGATGGACTACATAATCAATGTACGTTCCTATGAGCAAACGCGGACTGGGGGCTACTACTTAGTAGGAGGAAAACTAAAAGAAAAAATTACAATGGTAGTAAATACGAAAACCGAACAGTGAAAAAGATAGAACTGCTTAAGCTACCACAATAAGCTAATAAAAAATGCTGCAAATAATGACGTAGAAGCAAAATGAAACAGTAAAATACTGAATGGTATGAAGATGAATGCCGAAGAGAAGAGCGTGGTTAAAATAATTACAAAGGAACACAAAAAAATAGAGAAAATTATAATGAAAAACGAATAAATGCAAACCGGATATCCAGGAGAAAGAAACGAAAGTAGAGAAGATATTAGATAACAATAATTAAAAAAAAAGCTGAGAGTTTTGCAAAAGTATAAAAGAAAGCACACATGATTTCAGACACAAACTAACAGAGTGCAAAGGTAAGCAGGGCCAAATAGTAATAGAGAAATTTGATTTCTTCAACAAATGTAGGAAAGACTTTATTAAGAAGTTTCATACGGATAACGAAGAAGACCAGGAGGAATTCTACTCCACAGCAGAACCACGAATCGAAAACCCAGAATATAAAGAAGTAGAAAAAGTGTTCAAAAAATGAAGAATCATAAGGTCGCAGATATGAAAGGAATCACGGTAAAACTATTGAAGAACGGAGGACGCGAACTATAGGAATGATTTCACAAACTTATTGTCTTAATATGAACACATGAAAAAATGCCAGAGGAATGGTAAATGAGCATAATACAACCGGTATATAAAATAGGAGACAAGATGCAATGCGAAAAGTATAGACCAATTTCACTTTACACTTCATGTAATATACAAACTTCTATTAGGCGTCATTTATAACAGGATGCTAGAATACTCCAATGACATCATAGGTTTGTAGCAATGCGGATTCCGGATCAGATTGACAATAGACAGTATATTTACGCCAACACAAACCCAGGAAAAAGCCAACGAGTATGACATTGTATTTATAAATTCAATGCATTTTTCTATTTTAAATAAGCGTTCGACAGTTTGTAAGTAAAACAGAAACGGAAACGTCGTCAGAGTAGATGGACAATTGTCCTCCCCATTAGACATAAATATAGGAGTGCTACAATACTTAGTATTAGAGGCATCGAGTGAACACTATCAGATACATTGGCATCAAATCATGTCAAATCAATGCCTATGCGGATGACATAGCCGTTATCAGCAGAAATAAAGCATCCTCGACAGAAACAATAACAACTATTGCAGAAGAAAAGGGACGTGAACTTAGTGGATACCGCTGTTAGTATGCAAATGAGAAATTAATGATTTCAAAACTATTAAACAAGGATACAAAAGTCAAAATATATCCCCCTTGATATCCCACATATGCTCAATTGGAGATAAATCCGATTATCTCGGAGGCCAGGGTAACAAATTGATTTCAGCGTGCTCAAAGAAGTTCATTGTGGCGCTTGCAATGTGTGGGTGAGCGTTGCTGCTGAAAAGTTGGATTTGGCAATGTCTGAAGATAGAATAGGAGATGAGTGGTCCTGTACCACTAGCTCTTCATGTTCGACCCCCTTGACCCCATACCCAACAACATTTTACTATAGTATCTAAACTTCTGTGCACTATCCGCCCTCTATTAAACTCAGAAAGTTGATAAAAATTTGCGCGTCTTTAAACTCTAGGCATTGTAAAAGATAACAACAAAAGCTTAGAACCGCACTCAGGTAAAATTAAAATCGTTACTAGGGCAAAAATTTTAAATTTCACATTTTGCTCCTATAAATAAATAGTTGAATACAAAACGAAAACTTATATATAAATATAAAATTTTATCAAAATGAAATGATTTATACTGGCTGTTCGGATTTTGAAAACCCACTTTGTTACTAACATTAGTGGCCAACTAAATTTGCGACAATAACAACATTTTATTACTAAAAATTACATAAAGTTCCTTAATCTATGAAATGTTATTTAAGAATTGTTAAAAATAACTACCTCCATCTAGGATGCAATAATCCAATCTTCTCCTCATTGTCTGCCAAACTCTTTTAAAAATATTAGGGTCGTTTCTTATTTTATTACATCCTACAGTTATCCGATTTCGCACATTTTTCACTCGAGTAGTGTAAACTAATGATTTTAGATAGCCCTATAGGACATAATCCAGTAGGTTTAAAACAGGCTATGAGAGAGGTTTACCTATCAATCGATCTTCGAACGTTACTGTTAAAAACTCACCAGCAACCACACTAAATTGTGCTGGTGCATTATCTTGCATATACCCAATTGTATTTATTGTTGCCAATGGTACATCCTAACAAAACTGCGGTAGAATTTGTTCTAAAATGTTGCGATATACCACGCCAATAAGTTTCCCTGGTGGAAATACCGATCCAAACTTTCACCGAGATTTGATTTTTAAAACGATCTTCAAGTATCTCATGTGAATTTTTTCAGATCACATAAGGTTATTATGAAAATTCCTTATTGCACATTGTCAAGCGATTCCTGGTAAAGGACTTCATTAACAAAAGTTTAACTAAGATAGAAAATAAATGTTAAACAGCCAAACGTCACACAGTCTCAAAAAATTCAAATCACGAGACTTTAAACAAAATTGACGATCAATCTGTATATTTGCACTTGCCTGCTGTTAATGGATAAAGGCCGTTCTTATTAATTAGAATATTGTTAAAAGATAACTTTTATTTCGAACACATAATTAATTTTAAAAAATAATCAAAAATGGTTCTCTCGAAAATTTTGTTCGTATCTTCGAAACAAAGCGGGATTTCAAAAATTATCAAAACAAAAAATCTTGAATTTTTGCTGTATGTTTAATAAACACTATGTATACGCTACCTATATTGAATTGTTTGTAATTCTAGTTGATTCAGGTTTTTCTGAAAGATTCAACAATTTTCAGTAATGCGTAGATTAAGGAATAGTTTGATCAAGGTGAGGTAAGTAAAACATTTAATAATAGAACCAACATCATGTATTAAATTAGCTAACAATAAAGCATGGTAAGTTTTAAGGCACACCAGACGTCAGTAGAGTTCTCTTTTAGTAACTAATCCTCACTAAGTGATATTGTCTATTAAAACATGCTTGGATAAATTATATAAAGAGAAGTTTCTTTATGTCAGTTTGAGAGCAGCAGTTATGGTGCGAAAATAACAGTTAATAACGAAGCAGAAATATTTGAATATTTTTAAATGATAAAGAAATTATATAAAACTGTGTTGCAAAAAATAGGATTGATAGCGTTATGTTTCTCTGTTCATAGATAAAAAAAGAGGAAACCGTTATGCCAAGAATCTTGTGGTGAACTGAGCAGTAGCTAGGATATATACATAGAAGAATGAAAAAGAAGTATGTTAAACATATAGATAAACCCTAAAATCGGTTTAGCTACCGATGCAAAAGAAAAAGAAGGAAAAGCATTATTTACACCAGTGGCAGTCTAAGTAGCTACCAAAATATAGAAAAAAAACTATAAATGAAGAATGAACATGCTCAAGGAGCTAAAGATGAATCGAGAAGCTGATAAGATAAGATAAGATATTTATTTATTCCTTACACTATACGGTATGTATTTCTATTTAATGCTTTGTTTCTCTTACAATTAATAAGAGTATTACAAATGGATAGATAAAAATTTGTACTTATAATTTTGACGTAAGAGATCCAGGGGGAGTTCACTCGGCAGAATGTTCTTCCACTCCAGCCCAATGCTGAAGTTCTTCAGTTGATCCTTTTTCAGACTTCTAGTTGAAATTTTGGCTTTATTTTGCTTTAAAAAGCATTTTACACATTTTATTTTTATGTGATGTCAAACTGACATATTTATTTATGGAACAGGTCGATAAAAAAACATAATATACATTAAATACATAAATATCGTGATACATGTTACACATTACATTAGATGTTACATTATCAGTGAAGATGATCGGCAATTGAGTAATAGAATTTTGACTTTTAAAAAAATCTTAAGTTATGTTTAAATATTTTAATTGTACTTGATTGCAGGAGCGATTCCGATAATTTTTAATAGTATTTCAAACCGATATATTCTGGTGATTTCTGACCAATATTTGCTTTAAATAGTGGTGTTCTAAATTTATATATATATACACACACTTCATAAATATAGATACTGGCGTCTATCATTTAAAAAATATTGTACCCATATATTTGCTCTCCTCTGACCCCGTAGGAGTTTTTCGGAGTAACAGGTCATGATTGAGACAGTCGAATGCTCGATTTAAGTCACAAAAGACTGCGGTCAGACACTCGCCCTGTTCAATAAGATTTATTATGCGTTTTAAAAAGTCATTAAATGCTGTAGCCGTTGATCTTCCTACACGGAAATCTTGTTGATTATTATTAAGTATCTTGTTTTTTGAGAAAAGGTTAAGAAATCAAAGTTCTAACACTTTACTTAAGGTGTCTAAAATTGCAATAGCGCGGTAATTGTTAATATTTAATTGATCACATTTTTTAAAGATCGGAGTTATTTTACTAATTTTTAAGCGAATTGGAAAACTTCCGTTTGCAAAAGACATATTAACTAATTCACAGAGAGGCGTTAGTATTACTGGAATAACAAATTTCCTTACAAATGCTGGAATTTAATCATGCCCCGCCGATTTTTTGTTGCTAAGTTTTAGTGTTAGCAGATTTAATAGTTCCGCTTCTGTGTATGGAAATAGAAACATAGCATTGATATTATAATCAATTGATGAATCCACTGCAATATGTTGATATCCAAGTTTAGTAGTTATATCTGTTATTGTTTGCTTAAAAAAAGTATTAAAATATTCTGCAACCTGCATTGGGTCACAAATTTCACGATTGTTAACATTAAGAGTAAGGTTATTATTTCTATACTTGTCATTAGTAACACTATTTGTTATATCCTAAGCGGCTTTTATTGGGTTTTTTGAGTTATTTATTTTGTTTTGGTAAAATTTCTTTTTTGTATCTATAATTAACTGCATATGATTACGTTTTGCAACTTTATATGCTTCTTGAAATTCAATTGAAGTGTATTTTAATGTGTGTAACCCTTTCAAATGAGCATTTGATTGTCTGACATAGTCATCAACCCAGTTATTATTACCGTTGCCGTTTGCAAGACACTTTGCAACAGGACAATGTTTATCCATATAGAAAGTGAAAATATTTGAAAATATGTTGAACGACCCTTGGAAATTTTTTTTAGACTCATTTAGTTCTAGCCATTTGCAAGGTCTTTATAAAATAATGACAAGTTTTGTTTCTTAAAAATGCTCCTATAATTGTACTTAGATTCTAAATTTTGCTCGTAAATCCATGTAAAAATTAAGGTTTTGTGATCAGAAATATCATTATTCTCTGCAAAAACCTCTACGTTTTGAAAATTAGAAAAAATGTGATCTAAAAATGGGTCCTTTCTTGTTGGATTTGTTACGTGTTCATAAAAATTAAAACTATTAATGAGAATTTTTACATTTCGATAACGTTCAAAGTCCTTTATTGGGTCTATGTTTAGGTCCCCACAGAGTATGATAGAGGTTTTGTTAGTATATAGTTTGTGTAGTATATCTAAGAGATTATTGAGAAAAATATTAATGTCGCCTTCTGTTTTGGAATTACGATAGTAACATAATATTAATACTGAATTACCTCTCGAGGCAAGCCACTTTGCAGCGCACACTTCAATATTTTTCTCGGAGCAATATTCAGCTAAGTCAATGGGTTTAACATTTAAACCCGTTTTGCACTATATTCCGACGCATAGCCGTGCGCCCTGGTAAATGAAGGAACATTGGTATAATCTGGAAAACAAATCGAATTAGTATAAATACTCCAGGTTTCAGTCAGCCAAAAAATTCGTGTTGTTAGATTTGCAAAGATATTCACTGATTTGCAAAGATATTCACTGATAATGTAATTCATCTTTAAAACACTTAGAGAGCGACAATTTAATAACATTAACTGTGATTTTTCCCTTATATTTTCTTGCGTTGTATTGTGTTCCGGTGAAAAAACTTTGTCACTAGGGTGCCTCGTTGCCACTTGGATGGATTTAATACGGACTCTAGATTTTCGGTGTTAATCGCCACTTTGAACGACGAGTATTTGGAATTAAGTGGCTCGCACGCCACTTCGGGAAAATCCTCTTTTAAAAAGTCCACGATATCTTGTGTTGTTGTAGTAGGGTCCAATCTGGTTACGAATAAAAAAAAATAATGTTGGTTTTCACGTCAGAGGTGCCTATAATACTTAAATGTATTCTTAGTGACCACCGCGTTACTTTTTGCAATATGTTCAGCACTGATATCTGCTTTGTTTACATGTTTTTTTTTGTATGTTTTCACCTTCTGTGGTCGTATTGGCGAGCGCAAGAATTGTTTTACCGGTAATGGTGTTATCTTCTACACGAAGAAGCTGTTTAATAGTTTTTTTCTTTTTGGGTTCTTTTCCAGTTGGAAGTCCATCATTTCCAATTGATAGGTCAGCGGTTTCATTTAGTTCGCTACTTATAGGTGGCACCATCTGCCTATTTATTTTTAACAAAATAGCCTGATCCCGGAGGCAATTCAATAATTCATCCTTATTTTGTATAAGTTGTTTTAGATAACTTACTTCCCTTTTCATGTAACACATCCTCCTTGTTTACTTCTTCAATTGAGGTTATATTTAACGAATAGCAATGCACGCCCAACTCGTCGACGAAAACTCCACAAATTTTTAATAGACAGTTAATGTAAATTTTAATATTTACTGCACTCGATTGGCAAACAACTTTTGATTCGGCACGTTTTGATATTTTTGTTGCCAATTTGATGTTTGCAAAGAAGTGATTTTAAGAAGAATACTTCATGTAAGGGTAAGTTATATGCGGGGTATTTTGAATAGTTGAATGGTTTTCCAGTTAAATTTAATTTACAAAAAACTTTACAAATCAACCAGGGCTCATATTTATCCAAATATTTTGGACCTAACGAACACCAAATTTATAACATTCACTTATTTTGGACACGTAACAAATGAAATATCAAATATTTTCAAGAAACAAAATCATCAAATTGCATTTAGACCAGCGAGCAAACTTTCAAATATACTTTTTAATGCGAAAGACAAAATTCAATTATTTAAAAAATCGGGAGTATACCTAATTTCATGTTCCGAATGTAACAGCACATATGTGGGACAGACAGGTAGGAGTTTTGAGAAGACAATGAACATTATAGAGAATTCAGACATACAACAAGTTCTTTTTCAAATCACATCTTAGATAATGATTCATTTACACATATTGATAATTTAAAACTTTTACATTTTTGCAATAAAGGCTAAAGGCTTAACCTTTTTGAGTCATTAGAGATATACCGCCAAAGCAAGCATATTAATACTAATCTGCTTAATGAGCAGACGGATTTAATTTCTTCGCCATTATTTAAGCTCTTATAATGCCACCACAATGGCGTACTTAATCATATTTAGTTAATCCATTGTAATAATTCATTTCTTTTCTAATTAGGATAATTAAAAATTCATATCTCACCTATAAATTGTTAACACCCTGTATTCTTCTTCATTCAACACATGATAATGACCTGCAACGGTCGAAACTATAGTTGTGTCAAAAGATTGATAATATATTGTAAACTTTGTTTGTGTATAGTAGTAGTATTAGTGTTTTGGCTATCGACCACGTGATCTTTCCGCCATGTGTCATGTATGTATTTGTGTGTGTAAATGAGCTTGTTACTTTAAAGGATCGCCCTCGTCACTCTAAAGCACAATTAATTGTATTCCAATGGTGAATGGTACCGGTCACCCATCCAACTACTGACCCTAACTAACGTTCGGCCGCAACCGAATGAGCGTCAACCGACATGTTGTTTGTGTATATTATACAAGAATTAGTGGTATAAAAACTAAAATAAAATATTTTCATTTACCTTTTAAAAAAAAATCAGTTCTCACACTTTTAAAAATACTTATCCCCATTGAAAGGAATATTTAGATTTAACTCTTATTGCAATGTAAATAACTAGGAGTTTCGGAAAGAATCAAATCAAATATATTAAAATATTTTTTTTAAACTTATATTAATTATAATAAAAATATCAAAACAAATATTTAATTTTGGAATATGCAAAATGTTATAAAAATATATGAATGTTAATGTTATTGGAAATTGTATAATACATTAGCAAACTAAAATAATACAAAACTATAAAAAAAAATTAATTAATAATGATAAAATAATTTAATTCTAAATGTCACAGAATTAATATTTTTCGCACAACTCTGTATCTATGTTGTGATCGTTGTGTACGGATTTAGAAGCTTCTATTAAGTAATCCATTTATTTAAATTTGAAAATGTTAAATGAACCTTGTAATTCTTCACCAACAAATGCAATTTATGCAATTTTGTAGTAACACAATAATTTAACTAAACATTTATAAGCAATATCAAAGAATATTTTTAAATAGTTGAAATAAAAACCTTTAAGTTTCCCATACTCTTAATTTTAATTTATATTTGCGTTACAATACAAACTAAACAACGTTACAGTTATTATAACTACTTTTTCAAGAATTGTTTTCAATTGTCAAAATAATTCTCCCACGATTAACCACTCATTTCAACGTTAGTTGTAAATTCATTGAATCACTCATGCATGTTATGGAAGCCTTGCATTCATCTTTTTACACACGCCTCAACCAGTTATTCAAATGGTAGGTGCCTGTTCCATGAATGAATTTAAAAACACGCACGGCGTACAAGAAAAAACAAGTTGTTTTGGTCAGGCGTCACCCTAATCCCATTCTGAAACCACCACGTACAAGAGACCGTGTGACCAGCACATATTAATGGGTAGAATGAATGGATTTTAATAATGTTTCGATTTTATTAAAGTCGATTCATTCTCGTGCGGGCCTTTAACGTAATGAAGGCAAAGCTTTAAAGATGAGCTTTGATACAGCGAAACAAGTGTCTGGAGATTGCCTTACGTAATATGTCATGACATGATAATAGCACAAAATACGTTATTTTGTAGTTAATTTGCTTTAAGTTATGTGACTGCAACTAATGGTTATGTAATCCAATGTCTGATAGCGCTTTAGTACAAGGAGTTGTTATTTTAACTATTAGCTGTTAGTTTTTGCATAATTGTTGTAAGACAACGGTGCTGTAATGTTCGGAGAAATTAATGTTTCTTATTAGCATTTTTAATTAAAACAATACTGTACCGGTATTTAATTTAATTTATAAATATTGAAAAGTTTACGCTTAAGCTCGAATCAGACACCAAATTTTCAAAAATTATTATCTCTTTTGTTAACACTAATTGAATGCATTTTTCAATTTGAATGAAATTTGTTGTTGAAGATTATCATATTATAACAAATGATTTCAGTTATTATGGCTATTTATTAACAAGAAGTATAAAAAAAATAGTAACCACCACATAAAAACTATTTTTTTTTGTTGGTGCACCAAAAAATTACTTTCTTGAAAGACCAGTTAATTTATAACACTTTTTTGACTCTTAATAATATTCGCACAAAAAATATGATTGTGGTATGCTTATTATGCACTCATTAATGAATCTACCGACTCAATCGAATAAAAATTAAATAATATCAACGGATAAAGAAAATCAAAACATTATCTAATATTTTTTAAAAATTTTCTTCGAAACATCTTAATACAAGTAAGATATCTTTTTGCTCTAATTATAAATAATTATGAACTTTAATAACGTTAACAATTAATTATCAAACGTCAGTCAGTAATTATTATTGAGTTTCTCCAAATTTATATAATTCCTAGAATTCCTATCGATTAATTTAGCGTTAAAGTTAATAAACATTCACATATAGGTCAATGGAAAAGTGCGAATGTACAATTACACAATAAACCTTTTGCGTAACGCAATTTCTGTCGGCAATTAAACAACACAACTTCTTGTTGGTGCACACAATTCTTTACTTTCTATCCAGTATGCAGGCGCATGCTGATTTTTATTCAATTTCATTAACTATTAGCTAACTTGTTAATGATTTTAATATTTCCGATTTTGAGTCAATAACGATTACTTAGAAGCGTATGCGGTTTATTTTTTGTAATAAACGTACTTATCTTCGGGTCTGGTTTATATAACGAGTGCCAGCGCCATGAAATATTTTCATTGGACATGTAATGCCAGGAATGCTATTAAGAGATTTCCTGGAAATGTTAAGTGCTTCGGTATTCTGATATTGTAATAGTTGTTACTGGCTAGGTGCTAGATGGCGCTACGGCTTTTTAGACGATTGAGATTTATAGTTGAATCAGTTTTATGCGTGTGATAAATATATATCTTAATGATTTTTCCAACCTCTTATTTAATGGAATGACATGAGGTGTGATGACGAATCTAACCGTAAACAATAATCTAAATTCATCCACATATTTTAAAAGAACCATATATGTTTAGAAAGTAATATATAAATATATATACAGGGTGATTTTTATTGAATGTACTCTATGTGGATCTCGGAAACTGTAAGAGATAGAAAAACGGTTAAATTGGAAAAGAAGTGTAGATTTATGAGACGAATAAAATTCGACTTTCAAAGTTTTTTTTCAAATTAATATATCTCGGTTATTATAACTCATAGAAAAAAACTGTAAAAGACAAAGTTTTAGATAATTTTATGCAGATTAATAAAAAGTAATCAAATCAAATTTTTATCGCTATTATTTTCGGAGATGTGACGCAAACTTACAATTTTTTAAATGGAAACCATAGTTGGCTATGGCCTCATTCAAACGATAACATTTTTCTCTTTAATCCAATATCACATATGGCATAGTTATTTCTAAAAATAAGTAAGTTATAGTCATTTTAAGTTTTACTATAAATAAAAAATGGGTAGCGATGAAAAAGATGAAAGTAAAACAATTGCAGTTGTTTATTAATCTGCATAAAATTATATAAAACTTTGTCTTTTACAGTTTTTTTCTAACTATTATAATAACCGAGATATATTAACTTTTCTCTTTTTTCAAAATATCAAGTTACCCTTGACTTTTTTGAAAACTTTGAAAGTTGAATTTTATTCGTCTTGTGAATCTACACTTCTTTCGCCATTTAACCGTTTCTCTATCTCTTATAGTTTCCGAGATCCCCATAGAGAACATCTAAAAAACTCACCCTCTTTAATTATTATTCCCTGTCAACAACAGCCACGAACCGGTTTCGAACTATTTTGGGTCTCATCAGCGTAACGCAGTTGGAGACAGGGAATCGAGATTTACTTTGGAGTATTTAAGTCTGCGGGTTAATCATTGATTAGGATATCGCACCTTTATGGTAATATCGTTTTATATATATATGACATGCTGACATTAGCTGCCAGATATTTCCTTAAAAAAAATGGATAAATAACTAATATATAGCAGGAAATAATCGATCCCAGATGTAAAAGATAATGCCAGCTCCTTAACATGACGATTTGAGAATGAGTTTGAGTGGAAAAACGTATTTATAATATGAACTCTGGCCGTGCAACGTTACCGAGTTGAAATTTAGAAGATTTCTCTTAATCAGTATCTACCTAGTTTTAAAAATAATTAAATATTTATCTCAAATCTATGTTTGGCATATTATGTGTTAACAAAAACTGCTGCTACAGCTAATATTTTTGCAGTTTGCAAATTTCCTTTATTGTGAGGTCACAGTGAATTAAATATATGAGTAGGATAATATAAAGGCTGTTGTACGAAATTTATACAAATAAAGAAGTGTTTCAATAAAAAATACGAGAAATTGTAAATTAAAATGAACCAACAATATATCCGGAAATATCTGTGTGCAAACGTAAACTTGATTGCTTGCAGGTCATCAGATATTTTAGTAATGAGGCAAATGACAATACAACCCATTAAACAAAAAATATCATCCTTCTTATTCTTTTGCCCATTATGGGTGTCGAACTTATTCTATGCAATATGTCTTAGCTATTTTCTTTTACTCTTCTTTTCCACAGTTTTCTATCTCGTGCCATATTTCTTATTGCTCCCAATTCTATTCCTCTTCTTTCCGTAGCTTAATGTACTTGCTCGTGTCAACCCTTCCTGTTTTATTTTTACCTTGAATTTTTCCTTAATTTATTCTCTTTTAATCTGTATATATGTTCCAACCACAATAATTGTCTCTCTTCTATTACTGATTTTATTGGTTTAATATTCAGCTGTTCTCTTACTTCTGTATTTCGTACTTTGTCACGATATTTTTTCTCTTTTCTTTTAGTTGTTATAAGCTCTTCTTTCTCCAAAATTGTTGTGTTTATTGTGTTTTAGATCCTTCCTGCTTTACCTATTCTTTTATTTATTTCAGGATCTATCTTCCCTCTTTCCCTGTTGATCCCAGGTATTTTAATTAACGCTCTATCTGTTTTCCGTTTAGCTCTATTTAATTATTTATTTATTTTGCCACACTTGTCCATTAAAGATTTGTTCTAAAAATTTATATAAATATATAAACAATAAACACTTTGTAACTTTGTTTGTATAACACTCAGACCCATAATACCAGATGAAGTCATCCTCACCAGTAGTAAATTTTGTCAAATTAGACAATATTTTAGCAATTTCTGGCTTATTTAGACTCATATTATATGAGAATATTACTCCCTTTCAATGATATTATGACTGTTTTGATGTTGTTTGTATTTATTTCCATATATACCTTTTTACCCAGCTCCTCTTTCTATATTTCCAGGTTTCTATAGTAATTTTTCTTCAGAATCTACTATGTCTTCTGTAAAACTATGATTTTTCATTATCATCATCATTTTTATTAGTTCCATATTTCTGTAACCTATCACTCTCACTCTCTCTTTGCTATTTCTTATTGCCTCGTCGTGATTCAAATAGTAAAGGGCTTAATATACAACTTGTTTCAGTTCTATTTTGGTCTTGAACTTCTCCGATTATTTATTTCCTATTCGTACTTTATTCTTGTTACTTCTGTATAACTCCTTTGTTCTGTTTATTATGTCACATTCTATCCCTCTTTTTTCAAGTACATGCCATATATCTTCTATTTTTACCCTGTCATATGTTTTTTTAGGTTGATGAAGCATATGTCTAATTATTTTCCCTTTTTAATCATCTTGTATATTTGTTGTCTTACTATGTATATTAAGTCTTCTGTGCTTCTATTTTTTCTGAATCCGTATTGTTCTTCTCCCAGCTATTGATCTAATTTTCTTGCCTTTATTACCCTAGCAAAGATTTTGTGCATGGGTATTATAATTCTCTTGTTCCACTCCTCGGGTATCTTATGATTCTATATAATATCATTTATTATTTTCAGGAATTTATCTTTCCCCTTTTTTCTCATATGTTTCATCATTTCGGCTGTGATGCCATCTGTTATTTCGTTATTTCCTCATCTTGTTTCACCTTCAGTATGTTCTTCATCTCCAATATGTATTGTTTCTGATTATTAAATTAAGTGATAAAATCGGTTTTAGTAATTGGAAACATATACAGCCGTACTAATAGTCGCGAATTAATTCTCGAACTGAAAAATCCTGAATTATTTGTCGTATTTATTAGTCGAGTATTTACGGGTAGTTTCGGCGACTTCGAAGAATTATCCTCGATACGGGAACTTTTTAGTGACATTTAATTATTACTGGTTTTACGTTGGCACTATACGGGAACTTTTTAGTGACATTTAATTATTACTGGTTTTACGTTGGCAGAATCGTCATGCTCTGTCAGTTGAAGAGCGCCATTTATTAAATTACGAATATAGTAAGTACAATTAATACTTATTTTTAATGGAAATGGTACATAATAATGGTAATTCATTTTACAGAAATGGATAAAGGTAAAATTATAATAACAATATATTAACTATAATCAATTATAAAAATATCTGTTGACAAGTAAGAAATTGACAGTTCGCGAATAATCTCGAAATAATCTTGCGTCGCGCAGGATTATTGAATTGACGTTTATCTTTAAAAATAATCCGAGGTAAAGGAATAATCCTTATACTCGAATTAATTCGCGACTATTAGTACGGCTGATAGGCGAACATTTAAAGCTTCATGAAAAAAGCAGCGTTCATTTCGAAAATTTAATCCATTTTGTTACTCAAAATATATTGAACTGGAAACTAAATATTGGAACGCCATTATTTAAAGGATTTTTTACAATATCCAGTTTCTGTCTCAACAAAACTTAGCATTTCGCGGTAGTAATAATAAACTATTTGAAAAAAACTTTCTAAAATCAAATAAGTAATTGTGGAGGCTTTCACTTCGTGATACATTTTGATAAATTCAAAATAAATAAACAATTAACTTTAAACAGATTGTTTGATAATGACAAGCTGAAGTTGTCGAAACTATAGTTACAAGTGTAAATAAAAAGTGATACCAACAAAGTTAATTGTTTATTTATTTTGAATTTCTAAAATCATCAAATAATAGCTAAATAATAATAAATAATCCCGTAATGGCTGAGCATACTAAAATAGTGCAAATGCACAACAACATTAACATGCCTAATTATCTCGGAGACAAAATCCAAAATGAAATAATCGATTTGATAGGTAGTAATCTTAAACGGTATATTTTAAATAATGTTACACAGTCAAAATATTTTTCTATTATACTGGATTGCATCCCCGATTGTAGTCACCAAGAGCAAATTTCAGTTTGCATTCGATTCGTAAATCTAAATACAAATCAAAAGGACTTTTGTGTCCAAGAAAATTCGTTAGCTTTCTGTCCAATAACTGATACAACAGGAGAAGAGTTAACAACTTTTTTATTAACAATACTAGAACAAAATGGTTTAAGTATTAATGGTTTACCCGGACAAGGTTACGACAATGGGATAAATATGTGGGGAAAGCATAAAAAAAGGGTTCTTGATATAAATTCAAAAGCATTTTTCATCCCTTGTTGTAATCACAGTTTAAATCTAGTTGTGAACGATCCTGTAAAATGCAATATTGGTTGTGTAATTTTTTTTTCAATAGTTCAGGACATTTATATTTTTTTCTCTGGCTCAATTAATCGACAATCGTTGGTCAGCCCTAAAAAACACATATCGAATTTAACCGTGAAACCTCTATCAGATACTAGGCGCTCTAGCTATAACACCTTTAAGGTATCAACTGGAATAAATATATGGTGCTCTATTTGAAATAGTTAGCGAGTGCAATAATTTATTCGAATAATGCAAAAAAGCATAGCCATTGCTTTAGAGGAAAAAATAAAACAATTTGGGTTAATTTGCACATTGCTTATGTGGTACAATGTTTTAAGTAAACATTACAAGCAAAATGTTACAGTGCAAAAATTTCAATATTTCAGAATGTTGTTTGAGTTTGATTTCTAAAAAAACTATGGATCGGATAGAGGATTCTCTGATTTACTAGTCTATGCTAAGGAGGCCACTTCTCAATTAGATGTTGAAGCAAAGTTCGAAAATAGTGGTTCTTTAAGAGCAAGAAAAATTAAAAGGCAGTTTAGTTATGAATATAATGACGAAAAAATTGCGAGCGAAGAACTAAAATTTAAAGTTAACTGCTTCAATAGTGTTTTAGATGTGACCATACAGTCTGCACAAGAGAGGTTTCAATTATTATCAACTTATTCAAATAGTTTTAATTTATTGTACGACATTTCAAAATTTTCTCATTACTCAGAGAGTGAGCAGTTGAAGTTATGCACCAAATTAGAAAATATTTTAACAGACAAAGAAAAGCGATATAAATGGTCTTGAAATACTGCAAGAATTACAGTTTTTACAAAATTTTGGCACAGAGATTACGTCTTCTCCAAACGAGACATTATATTATAATAGTAAAGCGAGGGCGTCATAAGAGTGACTTTTCCGAGAGCAACAGGCGCGGCCCTGGTTTTATCCTGCCTTACTATTCCATTCAGATCTCCCTCGTTGTGCTTCCTATGCTATCGTCTATTTCTTTTCGCAGTCTCTCGTAAAATTTCACCTTTTCTTCTTTTTTGTCGCTTTCGTTGGTGCATATGCCACAATTACATTCCATGTAGTTTCATCTATCATAGTTTTATTCCAATGCTCATTGTTCTGTCGTCCCAATATTTCAAGTTTATTATGTTTTTTATTTTGTCTGGTTAAATTATTTAACCTACCTTCTTTTTTGTCTCGGTTAAGGCTAGGTAGCCGAACTTTTGTGTTTCCATTTCTTCTATTAATTCCTCTTCTTTTGCTTTAATACTTGATATACTTACATTCCATATTCCCACTTTTATTGTATTTAACCTTTTTCTTGTACCATTTACTCGCTGTGATATCTTGTTTCTTATTAGTTTTTTGGAACCACAACTACTTCTACTCCATTTGCCTTTTTTTGTATCTATACTCCTCTTCGTTAATTGTTTTCTTTTCGGTACCCTTTCGGATTTCTTCTCTTGCCATTTCTCTATTTGTATATTTACGAGACGAAAAAAATCAAGGAAAACTACTTCATAATGGCATTAATATCAATGAAGATCAACCCGTATACTGCGCCATTAATTACATAAAACCTAAGAGAAATTTTTTATCGCCATTAGATCTGAGATATGACGCAAACTTACAACTTTTTTAATGGAAACCATAGTTGTCAACGGCCCCATTCCATAAATTCTCTCTTATACTAATGTCACATATGACATAGTTATTTCTAAAATTAAAAATCATAATTAAAAAATTGTAAATCTACAACAATGAGTCTTATTAAGACTACAAAATAAATTACTTGAAATTGAATTGAAACAACTACTTCCCTGTCTAGAAAATCGACAAATATTGAATTATACAAAAGTAATTTGCGTGTTACAAAAAGCAAGGCCATCAAAGCAACACTAGTTTGAATGTATTTATTTCGGACAATAAACTAACATTAATTGAATGTACGTTAAACAGTTTGTGAGTGAATATGGTAGGACAAATTAAGAAATGAATTTACGTTGATTTAATTAAAAGTAAAATAGTAAAAGTTATTAAATAATCTAACACTAAAGTTTATAATAATCTGCAGACGGGTGTTTCGATCTCTCGATCTCATCCGTACACTTTGTTTGTCTGCAGTTAGTTTAATTTGTGGGACTTAATTTGTTACTTTACTTATAACTTTAGTCAATCCCAAGAATTCTTATTTAGTTTCATCAAGGTTGTTGTTCTAAAGAAATGTTTAATAGCTTTCTGGATCTGGATCTAGCTTGCCAAGGGTGATCAAATCATTGACCAGAGCCTAGGTCTTACTAGGCCCGTTGTGTCCCAATGGCTACATTTAGCCACACAAGGTGACGAGGACAGCACAACGCTTGGAGGGGTATCCCTAATGATGGCCATATTCGGCCATAGCTCCCCTAGCATGTACTCTCTAAGGTTGGCGAGAGCTGGGCAGGTGGTTAACACATGTTCCATTGTCTCGTCCTCTTCTTCACATACTCTACATTATGGACCAGACTCATAGTAAACAAGTGTTTCCTTAGCTGGCAGTGACCCGTAAGGATACCTGTCCCAACGTTATTTGTGTCTTGAGAGTGTTCTGTTTAAGAATGTCAGTGAGACATTTCGGTGTTGGCGCGATCGGGGGCCCGTCCGTGGTATCACTGAGAGCCTTTGCTTTTGCCTTCTTCATTATTGTGTCCTTTGGCCCAGCGCAGGTCAATACTGTTTGATTGTTCTGCTTGTTTCAAGGTGTTGTGACATTCTTTTACTAGTCTTGAGGTGATCTTGTGACCACTCACTGCTAGTATTGCTGCCCTACTGTCTGTCCAGGATTTGGATATTCCTATCACGGATCCTGTGATTCCTGTTTAATGGCTATTTTCACTGGTTTATTTTTGGAGTTGTCGTAAATGAAAGTTAAATTTCCAGTCGCAGAATTTGACTTGACCATGTTTGTCTTTCTTGTAAGGTGTGTCTTGTCTATCATGTTTTTTGTCTTTCTGATTATTTATATAACATACATACATAAACAGAATTGCTTCTTTTATCTGCCGTTGAGGTGTTTGTATCGATTTCCACATTATTTCTTCTTCTTTCAAAAGTGGTGTCTTCCAATAGAGACTTCTGAACGTTGACAGTTTTGGCTACGTTGTTATGTGTCAAATTGGCTGTCATTTATTTAACCTTCCACACGCTTCGCCCATTTTACAGTCGCCATAATCGTTCTACCGAAAGGATTATTCGCAGTGGTGGACAAATTTGAGTTCAGTAAATAATGTACCCACATCCGTACGACGTACACAATTCAACTAACCCAGGAGCTGAAGGAAAACGATCATAAACAACGACATGTATTCACTGAATGAGCCTTGAAACAGTTGGAAACTGATCCTAATTTTCATCAAAATCATCTTCAGCAATGAGAGCCATTTCTAGATAAATGGATACGTCAACAAACAAAATTATCGAAGTTGGGACAATACCAATCCATATGAGATCCAAGTGCGTCCAATGGATCCCGAAAATGTCACTGTTTAGTGTTAATATTGGGCTGGCGGCGTCATCGGCCCATATTTCTTTAAATACGACGTTTGCCAGGCCATCAGCGTCAACGGTCCATGATTACCAACTACTTTTAGAATGAATGGATGATATGGACACCAACGACATGCGACTTCAACAGGGCAGCGCTACATGGCACACAGCTCATGCCACATTGGACATTCTGTACGAGCGATTTAAGGGCATTGTCATCTCGTGTGGATGTGATATGAATTGGCTACCGAAATCGTGTGATTTCACCCCGTTAGAACTTTTCCTTTAGGGTTTTTTTAAGTCGAAGGTCTATGCGAATAAACTATAAACCACAGCGGCTCTCAAAGTCAAATTTCGGATGCGTGTCACCCAGCAAAGCCGCAGCGGGAATTTACATGATGTTACATTCCATACATAATGGCATCGATAGGTTTTTCAAACGAAAAACACACACACTTTGTTTTATTTAAATTTGAAGGAAGCGCTTAATGAAAGACCCTAAGGTTCTCGATTTTTTTTTTTTATTCTTTGGGAACTAATCGACTATATTTTACCCTGGTAGAGCTGGAGTTTGCGTTCTTGTACTAAACATTTTTATTACATTTGATTATCGTTTTAACGGTTTTTATACTAACTGGGATAGTGTCCATTCATCAGTTGTTGCTCTGCACTGGTTTTATCACTATTCCACTAATTTTTTACTTCTGATCGCATGTTTACAAAAAACTATTTTCATCAATTCAGCAGAACAAGAGGAATAATAGAATGATTTTTAAATTCTAATATATTTACAACTAATAAGCTTTTACATATTTTACCTGAAAAATCATTAAAAATTAGAACTAATAACAATATACATATGCAGTATAATAGAACTCATTCAATTTAATAAACATTTTTACATATTAATGTGGTATCTTGTATAATAGTTATCCTGTTTTCTCATGTGTAATGCGCCTTAAATGATTGATTATAATTATGATAGGAAATAAATTGAGCGAATACAAAGGAATGTAAAAACTCCGAGCGTGAGATTACGGTTCGACAAAACTAACTTTCTATTATCAAACTTTCACGAAATCAGCGTTTAATTATATTATATTTCTTCGAAATTATTACAATTATCGTAAGCAATAGTTTCAAGCAATTTTACGGCGAATTTTATATTCGAAGGCCTTTTTTAAATCACAATCATCTTAATCATTACAAACCAAAAAAAATATTTTTAATATTATTTAGAAGCTCTTTCAGTAAAACAAAAGTCATATGCTTCGTCATATCCTTAGATAATAATCTAATTTTAATTATAATGGCTAAGATCATATATTTTTTAGAAAGATAATATATGATTATACTATTTTCTATAATATTTTTATATTAAATTAGGTAAAAACATAAATTTGAATATTCGGACGACACCCAACTTTTTTTAGAAATAACTTGTATTGGTCGCTAAATTACGATAGTTTTTAAATATAGCCTTCTACACTTCATAAATACAAATAACTTACAGCAGAAAAAAGCTAAAATATTAATAACGACATAAACGAAAACCGAATAAGTAAACATAAAAGTCAAAGACAGAAAAAGAGACTATATTAGGAGTAACAATAAATAATAGACCTCAATAATATTAGTGAAGCAAACCAAGTTAATTTTAATTAACAACCTTTTATTAATATAATGTTTTACCAAGTTATTAATTGGAACAAATATAAGATAACTTTGAGGTTTATATGAACTCTAAAGTATAGACTAATCGAGATGATGTATCCTAGGCATTGTACTTCCTTGAAATAAGATAGATTTTGGGTTGCGTTTCAATAAATATTTTTTTCTTATAAGTTCTTCGAATGATTTTCCCATCGCAATTATATTGTCCAGATTTTTCAGGATGGTCCTTTTTATGGGGTCTCCATGAGTTCCGTAAATATTGCTCATGCAATCCACAAACCAAATAGCATAACGTTTAATTTCCATAATCCCGTTTCTATATCGTCTTATTTCGGTCTTCAGTAGCTACTTTCACTAGCCAATATACGCATTTAGGGTCAAAAATGTTGTCGATTTAGAGTAGCGAATAACTGTTATTTTAAGTTTAGCTATTAAGCTGGTGTTAGTAATGCAAAATCTAATCGATCCATTATTGTTTTTAAACAAATAGGATTGGAAAATCCATGGACAATTGGATGGCTTTATATTTCTCTCGCTCTCAATTTCTTTAATAATCCTATTCGTTATCTCCCTATTCGCCAGTGGCAGTTTTTGGCTGTCTGTCTAATCGGATGAGCGTTTTCAGTATTAATTTTATATAGAACGATGAATTTTATGATCACCTTCTTTATATTATCACTTTTGGCCACACCTAAGTAATAGGTTAAATTTGTTATCATTTTTTTAGTATGTATAACAGATACAATAAATACAAAAACATATCCATATGCACACATACATATCAAAACCCAGGTAAATAAATACAATAATTCTTATTCCTTATGTCTTATTCCCCGACTCTTTTACCAACCTTCCATTCACCATTTTAGTCACCCTTCTTTCAAACTTAACCACTTCCTTTGCTGCTTCACACCACACACATCTGTTACATTCTTTCAGAACCACATATCAAGGGGCCGTTCTCTCCAGAACCAGTATCCTGTTAAGGTACTGCCGTTGTAACCTTTCCACCTTTTCTTGTTCATTTTATTATCATGATAAGTAAGTGTTTTAATGTGAGCCTAACTATTGTTAGGAGTTAAGGCTATGTTCAGAAAATTGAGGATAGATACCGAAAAAGATATAAAAATTGTTACAAGATAAGGTTACAATCCTAAAGCCCAGTGAATGTATACAACGAAAAAGGGGACAATCTCATTAGATGACAAAAATCGAACCCCACAGAGATTTACAAAAATAGCAAATATGTCAGATCATAACGGTACTGTACTTGTAGATGGATATATAGATGGAAATACCCATATTGCTAGGATTATTATTCAACCTGACGTTTTATTAAAACCAAAACACGTTCGACCAGAAACATCAAGATTACAAATTGCAACAGAAGAATTTGCTACTATTTACAGTGGCCAACTAATAATAACTGATAATAATTTGATACTCGGAATGGTGGTCACAAATACCAATGGCTTCCAAATGTGCCCCCGGAATGAAATCTTGACAGTTAATGAGAAAGAAGTCTTACTTTAAAAACGATGTATTGTATGTAACCATACCATTGGAAGTATAGGTTCCAGAGAGAAATGAAATTATTGAGGATATGAATGTGGCTAGGATGTTAGCTTAATCGATATATAGAAAGTTGACAGTAGATAATAGAACAAAAAAGAAATTATTAAGAAGCATTCATATACTGACTAAAGGTGTGGGCTTCTATGAATAGTTATCAGGGTTACAGTGGAAGATGAGGTAAATAATAAACTATAAGTCTGGAAGATCCTAGAACAGATACAGTAGCCAGAAGTTAATGGTTAGATAGTGCAATGGTAAATAATACAGCTTTTAGAACAGTTAATAGTGTGTAAAGTGAGATAAACTAAATGTCGCGGGTATCAACGTGCATTATCAGCATCAGAGTGCCAAAATATCCCGCAGAAAATTAGAATTATTAATTACTAGAGGTGTTGGCACAGTGGTAACAGCACAGGACAGCTACGCAGGCGACCCGGGTTCGATAATGTTTCTTTAAGTAGAACTTCTTTTTTAAATTTAAAATTTCTTCATAAATTACATTTCAAATTTGAATAAAACTGGAAAACTAATTTAATGCAAAATAACGAATACAAATAAAACATATGTCCGTATGCTAGCGTGCTAATAGCGCAGGAGACTTAAAACAGTATTTCGCACAATCTAACAAAAGAAAAAGGTTGAAAGTAAAAGAAAGTTTATCGCGTACTATTGAGGAGAAAATTGACAAGATTTTGAAAAAGTTAGATTGGAAAAAAGCTTGCAGGCATATGATCAAGACATTGAGGTGTTAAAAGAAGAGTTACAATGTAAAGAAAGGAAATGGGAGGAAGAAAAAATCGAACTGCTGAGAAGAGTGTTTAAATATGGATTACCACCTAGTAACGGTCACCACAATCACGAAGTTATAGTTAGGCTACTTATTTACAAATACCTGTTGAATTTCGATGTCTTTTAGTCCATCCAAGAATGCCGGCATATGTAGGAATTGATTTTTATTTGCTATTTTTAAGCTGCGAATAATAAATATGTTCAAAATTTGTTTTACCATACCTCATTTTCAAATGATGGCCTAGATCAGAGGTTTGAAAACTTTCCAGCCTTAAGGCCATACTCCAAGTTCCAAGGGCCAAAACTGTTTTAATGTTTCTGTCATTATCTATAATTTCTAGACTAGTCGCCCAGTATGCACAGAAAATATATCATCTCAACTGTCTGATAAAAATAAACATTGTGTAATTTTTTCTGCCCTTGGATATGTCAAAGGGGTAAATAAAAGCTATGACGTATATAAAGAACTTCTTGACATTCATACTATTCACGCCACGACTACTGGAGAAGATATTTTTGAGGGAGTTGACAATGCCATTAGTAAAAAGAACCTACGCTGGAAAAACATGAGTGGTTGCACTTGTGTCAACGGCAGTATAAAATGATCGTGGTTCAAAAGTATTAATCTTACATTGTATCATTCACCAACAGTCCTTATAAGAAAAATGTTTGGATATATCTGAAGTTCTAAAACCAGTCATATCAGTTGTTAAATTCATCAGATCCACTGGGCTGAATCACCGACAATTCCGGGAGTTTATTAAAGATATGGGAGAAAATGATTTATCGTATCTTACTGCCGTACACTGCGCTTACAAAATAGCGAGTGACAGTGGAAGTTAGCATGTCGATTTAACATCAGCTTCTCTCTGATCTTTACACTAAAATCAAATCGTTCCGACACAAAATAATATTGTTTCTCTATGAGCATTACTGCACTAATGTTTTACATAATAATGTAAAAACTCCAGCTAACAGTTAAAACAACTACTCCCCGTACTAAAGCACCGCCAGGCATTGAATGATATAACTGTTAGCTGTCGTTACATGTCTAAAATTATATTTAGCACTATGAAACAATTTTGTGGTGTTATCGTTTCTTAACCGCGTCTCGAAAAGTGTTATGTAATGACAATCTGCAGACACGTGTTTCGCTGTATCACAGCTCTTCAGTGCAGCTATGTCGTAATTACGTGCGTCCTTCCTGTTGGAAGGCCGCCACGAGAATGAATCAATTCCAGTTAAAATTGAAACATTGCCGATCTTCGATTTTCGAGGCGCGTTTAAAAACCGATATCACCACGGACAAAAAAAGGCCCGCTGGATTTATATGTACTGAAGCATATATCTGGGTTCATCCGCATGTCGCTCATCGCTCGACTTTAAAAGAATACACTTTTCTATTGCCTTGATTGTTCGTTAAACAAATTAGTAATTTATCTACAAATATTATATATAAAGAATTTCAATAGTTTATTATAAGTAAATATATAAATAATCATTTATAAAGGTTATGGAAAAAGTAACTTATCATTTAAAAATACGATTTCTTTATAAACGTGTTTTTAGAAACTCTTATATGTTTCCTTTTCAGCGTATTAAAGTACTACTAATTAGTAAGTATGTAATACGATAAAGGTTTAAATTTTTTCATTTTTCATGAATTATGTTATTATTTCACCATTTTTATAATACCTAGAATTTATTTAGTATAAAACGTCGCTACTGTGAATGTATTATTATTATGATGAAATTGAAAACAATTATTACTTTACATATCCGCGGGGTTGTTTTTACTAAGCAATTTCAATAATATTTTCTATTATTATTATCTGGGATAAATCTGTAAAAACATCATTTTATACAAACAACGTTTTACGACTTTCTCTTAATAATCTACGGGTGAAAATTATCTCGTCGCTTCGCAGATGGCAGTTAATTACATTTCATGTTCGAATACTATTAAGGATAAAACTGACATTTAATTACTATCACAGAGGTAGAACAGCTCTGTGAATAAAGTGGGATTGGCAGTTCGAAATTGGTACCAGATGTTTGATATTCAGTCAAAAAGACACATGTTATTTTACACATTTTACATATAAAAAAAAATATTTACGTTAATTATTTCTTGCCGTTTTTATTTGGCTTTATTATATTGAAGTATAAGTATATTCTGTGAGTATTTTAATAATAATAATAATATATATTTGTAGTTAGATCCACTCAAGGATATTACATAGTCATTACATATAAAACATAAAACATATAATAATAAAATATAGTCCTTTACGTTGTAGAAAATTCACTAATAAATAGAAAAAACACGAAAATATTTTCGTAAAATCTACAACAAATGAGTCTTATTAAGACTACAAGAACAAATCACTTTTGAAACAACTACTTCTCTAGCTAATACTTCGACAGACATTGAATAATACAAAAGTAATTTGCGTGTTACAAAATAGCAAGGCTATCAAAGCAACACTAGTTTGAACGTATTTATTTCTGTAAAATGAACTAAAAATGATTGAATGTACGTTAAAATAGTTTGTGAGTGACTATACTATTGTAATTTGGAACAAGAAATGAATTTAGGTTGATGTAATTAAAAATAAATTAGCAAAAGCAATTAAATAATTCAATACTCAATTTTAGATTATATTTCATTATTGTGTCAGTTGCCGTACATATCTGAGTAAGTTATTTATATTTCATTATATTTATTTTAGTAAACGTTTTTATTTATGTTTAAAATCAATTTTATAATAAAGCGGTACTAAAGAGATTGAAATATCGAAACACGTGTCTACAGATGGTTATAAAATTGAGTATTGAATTATTATTAATTTACCTTGCAGTATAAAAAATGAAGAAAAAAAATTCTTATTTTGTTAAATTAACTGAGCAATGACATTTTGTGCAAAACAGTTAATTGGTTCCCATTTAAATCAAAAAAATAAACAGTAAGTAAACGCATGTACGTGATTCAGATAGTACTGAAAAATTATTTTCTTAAAAATGAGATTGATTCTCTGCGTAATAATAATTCACCAAGTTCGCCGGAAAGTATTATTTTTGAGGTTGAATAAAAAGACGTTACAATGGCATGATTTACAATATCCCAGAATCAAATAAATCCGATCCTAAATCTAGGATACCTTAAACGCGCCTGACTACTAACAACGATGCTATGAGTGCTGTTCCGGAGAGTTCTTTATTTAGAATAGGTAAAATTGGTGAAGGACCTAGGCCCATTAAATTACACTTTATTAGCAAAGATGATGCTAGCGGATTTATTAAAATATGTAAAAACTTGGATTTAAACACTATTCGTGTGGGACCAGACCGTACTCCAATGCAAAGTAAGTTACTTAAAGAAGCTCGTGCTCTACTGGAAGACAAGCAACGAAAAGGCGAAATAAACCTGACTATTAGATGCATTAAAAGTATACCCCAGGTTGTAATAAATACATCTACTTCATGAAAATTTGTGCCCAATGGAAACATCAACACTTAATACCAAAATGTCCGTGCATTAAATACGAATACTAAATATTTCTACAATAATGTTAGTAATTAGAATATCATACTCCTTACCGAATTGGCAATCTCCCAATGTAGTGAATAGTGAACTGTTCAATGAGTCTTATATAGTTTTCACAACCGATCGAGACCCTATACTGTTCGGTAAATCAAAAAGTGGTGGAGTGCTGATTGCCGTCCGCAATAGTTTTAGAATTGAAATAATTACTACTGACCACATTAAATTTCAAGTGCCTTAAATTGACATATTAGTATGTAAATGTAAGCTTAAATCTCACTGAATTTATATTATACTTGTACATATTCCTCCTGATGTTACTATTAATGATTTAACGATATTCTTTGATCTATTAACTCAAATTAATTTTTAAAATAACACAGTAATTTTTGTAGGAGATTTTAACTGCACAAACTCTGCCTCTAGTTCTAATAACTGTATTAATAAATCATTTGTTACTTTTAATTTTTGTAATTTTTTAGGCCTTAAGCAATGTAATACAATAAAAAAACATTTGTGGTAATCTTTGGATCTAATATATTCTAATGTTATATGTCAAGTCCACATGCATTAGCTGTAGAGGATTTCATATCATCCTCCACTTACATTTTCATTATCAGGTACTCCTAAATTATCTCCAATAAATAACAATGCTATTAAATTTAATTACAACTATCCAGGACTTGAGCATTTAGGCAGTATTAATTAGAACACTCTTTCTGGGTTTACTAATGTTGATCAGTCTTTTAAGGAGTTTTATAATATCTTAAATAACTTAATTATGCAGTATATTCCATCTTTTGAATTAAAACAAAAAAAATAAATATTGGCCTTAGTTTAATCACGAAATTATCAGATTAAAGAAAAAAGCCTAACGAGAAAGAAACTTAAACATGCATCGACTGAGTTAACAAATTTCATAAAGGTAAGATCATTAATTAAGGGCAAAATAAAATGGGCTTATCGTAATTATATAATATCAACAGAAAATCAGATTATGTCTAATCCAAAACAATTTCGGAACTACGTAAACTCTAAAAAGCGAAATAAATCTAGGATTCCGACATCTCTGATACGTGATGATAGTGTCTTGAGAATCCTCATGCTATAGTAAATGGTTTTCGTGAGTTCTTTGAATCTGTACATACCCCTTCATCTAAAAATATTCAGCCTGCTAAAACCAGTGATTCATTATTTTTTATTTTTTTCCCGATTCCGAACAATTCTGTTTTTAAACTATTTAAAAAATTACCTGCACTTCTACCAAAGGATTGTGCTGTCTTATGTTACTTTGTGAACCATTTACTATGTTAACTTGTCAATTAGAATTAGAAAATTGCATCTATTTGTCCTATACCAAAATCATCCTCGCCCTTAGCAAACGTTAACAATTTCCGTCCTATTGCAATCCTACCACACATTGCGAAAGTATTTAAGCGGGCTTTGTATAATCAATTCTATAACCACATTAATCCGTTTATATCTGTTAAATAATATGGTTTTGTACCTGGTCGCTCAACAGTGAGTAATTTATTTATATTTACACAAAGTATTGCTGAAACACTTGATTCTGCTGGGCAACTAGATGTTGATTACACAGACTTATTAAAAGCATTCGATAAAGTCGATCATAATATTCTTTTACAAAAGTTGGGTAATTTTGGTTTTTGCAAATCATCAAAATTATTAATGAATTCCTATTTACATGAGCGTGAAACCTATGTGACTCTTATCAGCTTTAAATCTAATCTATCTGAAAATTTGAATTGTGAACATCCTCTTTATGCAGATGATCTAAAAAATTATTATAATGTCAATAATGTGAGCGATTGTCAGCATTTACAAAGTAACTTATATAAAGTTTCTAATTGGTGTCGAGAAAATAGACTGGAACTGAATGTTGGTAAATGTAAATCTATGTCTTTTACTATGAAATCCAATCCAATTCAGTTTAATTATTGTATCAATACCACTCCAATACAAAGAATCACACTTTTCAAGAACCTTGGCGTATATTTTGACTACAAACTATTATTTAATAATCATGTTAAGGCTATTGTTAATGATGCTTTTAAATCTCTTGGCTTTATTTGTCGGAATTCAACAAATTTTCAAAACCCACTCATATTTTAAGCTATTTATTTTGCGTATGTACGTTGGAGTATGCGGCATTGATATGGTCTCCCCAAAATCGGCAACAGTCCCAAGTTCTAGAGAGCGTCCAACGCAAATTCTTAAAATTTTTATACATTAAGTTAGTAAGTAGGTCATTGATCACAATGAATTACTTAAGTTGTTTAATTTTAATTCACTTGCGTACCGACGACAAAAGACAAATATTAGTTTTCTCTATAAGCTATTGCTACTGCATGGTACATGCAGTCGAACTAGGCAAAGTTCGACTGCATGTACCATCTTTCAGCAGCGGACATAAGCCAACTTTTAATATTGGACAAATTATGGGCTGAAATCTCCTTTAAACATTATTTGTAATAATTTTAATCATATAGCGCCACATTGTGACATTTTTGTGATACTTTAAGTTCAATCATTTCATGCCTTGACCGTACACAGTAGTTTATATTGTATTAATATTTACATTTTTGTATTATGGATATATGATTATTTTGTATATTTAAATGATTTATCTTGTAATTGGGACTCGTTTCCTGTATGGGCAATAAATATGTTATTATTATTATCAAAAGATGCCCCTAGTTTGTCAGAGTGTTATTGAATTGGCAGAAGTGTCAGGAAAATATCTCGATGTTGGCGTAGATGGACCGAGGGACAGGAACAACGGCGGAGATTACGACCTGGACGCCCTAGAAATACTACAGAAGGTGAAGATCGAGCTCTTCGGCTCGTCGCTGTCCGGGATCGATTTTCAATAACAAGAGCCATTGGAGACATCTGGAGAGATTCAACTAAACAAGGAACCAAGTCGTATCGTCCTTTTCTTTGTTTGCCCTTAACTCCTCGCCATAAGAGGAATGGTGCAATGAGAGGCCACATTGGGTCTATCAATGGAGACAGGTTATCTTTAGCGATGAATCGAGAATTTGTTTGTTTGCCGACGATAGTCGTTAAATGGTTAGACGTCGCCTAGGAGTACGAGGAAATTCAGTTTGCAGTGAAACGCCATTCTGCTCTTACAAGCGGGGTCATGGGATGCGGGGCGATCGGTTATAGAGGTAAGTCTCCTCTTGTGTTTATTCCAGGAACATTAAACCAGACCTATCACCTATTGAACACTTGAGGAATACAATTTGCAGAAGACTGGGCGACTCCCACGCACTTTACCTGATATTAGGATGCGAATTCAAGAAGCTTTGGATGCAATCCCTCAGACTATTGACAATTTGATTTCTAGTATTTCTAGGTGAGTTGCTGAGTGCTCCAGAAATCGTGGAGGAACAACTCATTATTGAAATTAAAGAAAACGTTCATATGATTTTTTGTTAAATTTTAATCATTTCTTAGTGTGGATTATTACGTATTATCTGATATGTTAATAAAAATTGAGCGACGAATATTACTAAGAACAAAAAATCGAAATTTTACTAGAAATACAAAATAAATAACAAATTAATTAATTTACTACTGAAGAAACATTAGAAAACCTACGGTTAACCGTCGACAAACTAATTGTAAAGTATCGAGCATTTTAACCCTTTCCACTCCGTTGTCGGACAAAGGCCGACATGCTGCTTCTCCCGCCGTCCACACAAACGCACTCGGACGTACGTATGCGAGTGCAATTAATACGTCGAAATTAAAATTTATTATAGTATAGACTGTTGTTTAGTCCTTTGTAAACGCCACCATCCGACAAATAAAACTAATGGCGCCAAAAATGCGAGTGCCGTAGTTGCTGACTCGTCATATGAGTCAAAGGGTTAATAATGGAAATAAAGGACCATAAATACCTGTATTTAACATAATCACAAATAAGGTAAAAACAAAACAAAGAAATTCTTGTAAATATATTGATACAATTAATAAATACTCTTATAAATTAAGGAATGTATACACCATGAAAAAGGTAATAATATAAAGCCTAAAAACTATAGACCCATATCACTCCTATCTAAATTAACTAAGGCACTAGAAAAATATTAAAAAGCAAAATAACTGAGCAGTATTATCTATCATCAATTACAAAAACACTCAGGTTAAATGAAAATTAAACTAAACGAGAATGAAAATGTGTCTGCAATATAATAATAATAATAATACACATTTTTATTGACAAACTTTATACATGTTAACATTTAAATAATAAATAATGAATGATGTGTTAGTGAATTAGTTCGTCAAAAGGCTATCGACGAGAGGTCTTTCTGCCTTGTTTTGTCCAGTCGTATGGCGTCATTCGTTAATGAGTAATGGGATGAAATTAAGTAAAATATAGTGGAATTAGGATTTTTAAATTTAGGGTTTATACTAGGATTTCTGGGAAGACAATATAAGGATAATATTGAAAGGATTTTTGGAGAACTTTTCTGATAGGAATCGAAGGCGTTCTAGGATGGGGATAACTAGAGTGGTATCATAGAGGAGCTGGTTAGAAGGATTGTGTAGAGGATTAAGAGGATGGCTTAGTTTGGTTAGGGTACGGAGGGATGCTCGCTCGCTAACTTCAATGAGAGAGGTTGGGTTGGTGGGGTTGGGATAGAGGACACAACCATAGTCAAGTAGTGGACGACAGATCATCTTATATATTTTAACAGCTGTTCTTGTATTATTACCTCTGTTTTTATACGTTAAACTTCTAAAGCATTTTGCCCTAGAAGTAATTTTGCCTTTTATTATGGCTGTATGTTTTTTAAAATTGATTTTTTGATCTATGGTTATGCCCAGGTATTTTACGGAATCTGAAGGAGGGATCATAGTTTGGGAAATATGGACTTTGTAAGGTGAGTTATTGGTTCGATGATAAGGAATTAGGAGTTGTGATTTATGAGGATTTATTTTAATGCGCCATTTTGCAAACCAGCATTGAAGGGAGTCAATTAGCTCTCGAAGGGATTGAAGGGCTTTTGGTATTAGGGCAGTATCATCAGCGAATTGCAGGAGGTATTTGGATGGATTGAAGTAGAGAGGATCAGGGTTGTAGATATCAACGCAAAAATGTTATACAACAGAGGTGAGCGACGAGAGCCTTGAGGGAGTACTTGCTCAGGAGTAAAGAAAGAAGAGAATGAATTGTGGATTTTGACTTTTAGGGATCTATTAGAGATGAATTGTTTAATAATGAAAATGATATGGGGAGGGATATTTAGGAGGTGACACTTGTATAGTAAGCCTTGATGCCAGACAGAGTCGAATAGAGCTGCTGAGGCTTTGCCTTCAAGGTGAGATGTTTGAAAATTTGAAACAAGGATAGTGAGAGGGAGGAAAGTTGATCTATGAGGAAGAAAACCAAATTGATATTTGGGGATCTGGTTGGAAATTAGGGAGAGGATTTTGTTTTTAAGAAGGGATTCGTAGATCTTTCCAATAACGGGTAAAAGAGTAATGGGACGGTAACTATACAAATTAAAATTCCTACTTTCCAAACATCCAGGAAGTACTGTTTTTTATAATGTTTTTTATAATGTTTTTGAGAATGTAAATATGAATGTGGAATGAAAAGGATTTTAAGATAAGTCTGTGTATGTAGTCACGTCCAGTCGCGGTACTTTTCCCTTTCTTTAAAACACTAAAGTATTCGTCGTGTGTGAAAATGTCCGTCAGTTCTGAACTGTTGTTTTTTGCAAAATATTTAACGTACCAGTCGTTTACTATTTTAAAATTTGTCCGGTCAAAGTTGGGGTCTTGTGTCATTAAATAGGTCGTTAAAATTGCCAGCAAATTTTTGTGTAATTGCGTCAGGGTCTTTGATGGTCTCGTTAGTTGACGGGTCGTAGATTTTTTGTAAAATGTCTGTTTTTTTTTTGTATTTACTGAGTTTTTTATTTCCGTCCAAAATGATTTCCCTTTTGAGTCGTTAATTTTATCACAAGTTTTTAACTAAACGTCCGTCTAGAATTCATTTATGAGTGTTTCAATGTCTTTTATCTACGATCGTACAGAAAGTAGACGCTTTTTGCATCCGTTTTCATTGTAAAAGTGGCTTTTTAAAGCACTAGTGCTTTTTACGTTTTTATTGCACGGTAATGTCAAACTGTTTTTATTGCACAGAAATGTCAAATTTGGCAGATGAATATATTATAGCACAAATTTTCGACGAAAAACTTAATTTTTTATTAATTGATACAAATAACTAATAAACTATAAATAAAATATATAATACAAACGAAATGGCAGATTTAAGAACTCTAAAGATTTCATTTAATGCAAGTCGAAGCGACTACAATAAAGCGAACATTTTTTCCATAAATAATAATGGCGGCCAACATTTGTGCAACTTATTTACTGGTTGCTAAGTAACGCTTTCATTAGTGCACGGCGGGTAAAATATGTTTTCATTCATTGAATTATTGAAATAACATTAAAATATTACTCATAAGAATATATTCTTTGAAATCCTTTACGATCGAAGATACAATTTTGTAAGGCACACGTGTAAAAAGTTTCTTTATTGCACGCCTGGCTTTAAAAAAACTCGCTCGTTCCTCGCTCGTGTTTTTAAACGCCAGTTCGTGCCATAAAGCATCACTTTTTACACTTGTACCGTAAATAACTATATTGAGTTTATTAAATTTTTGTCGCAATTCTGGCGTGTCCGTCAGTTGGATGTCTCTGTACAATTGTCTTTTAAATTTGATAAGTCGAAGGATGTATTTTGGGAGGGCGTATTTATAGAATTGTTTTGTTATTTGGGGTGTGTTTTGTCTAATGGAATAAGAGAGGATTTCATTAAAGTGGGTAATAGAGTTAGGATTAATGGAAGGATTAGCAGTAATGTATTCTGAGATTTCTGATTGGACTCTGACTGTGTTGCATTTATTAAAATTGTAGGTCAAGGTGGGAGTTTGTTGAGGTAGAACTAGTGGGATTTTAATTTGAAAACGGACAGCAAGGTGGTCAGAACACAAATCAGGGACTACGTTGACGGAGTGAATAAGGTTTTGAATATTTTGTGTACAGAGTAAAATATCTGGGGTGGTCGCTTGAGTGTCGTTCATAATAAAGGTGGGAGAAGTGGGAATACGTATGAAGTTTGAGTAGGAAAGGAATGAGGACAGATGACGGGATTTGGTTTTATTTAAATTAAAATCACCTAGGATGATGGCGTTATCAAATAGGGATGCTTTAATAAATATGGAATCATCAATTGGGGAATGAGGATCTAAATACACTAGGAACAGATTGATTTGGAAATAAGAAAATGATAGAGTGAAGTGGAGACATTCATTGAGCGGGTAATTGATTTTAGGAGGATTAGCTTTACCAATTTTAATGGAGGGATGAGCTGCTGCTATTGACCCCCCTCTGATGTTATGATTGTGAATGCTAGCTGGAATTTGCAAAAATGGCCAGTTTTAGAATGAGAAAGGACGTTGAGATTTGGTTTCAATTAGCATGCAGACATGTGTGGGATTATTTGAAAGGTAGTTATAAAGGATATAGAATTTGTTAGCTAGCGAGTTTATGTTGGAGTATATTAGGTTTAGGTTATGGGACATTAATAACTGAATGGGCAGTGCGAACGCCTTCGATAGGGGCCGTAGGAATAATGTTGGGAGCAGTTTGATCAAACATAACCACAAACATTCTGTTACCGGAAAATGATACGTGTGTGACTACATTGTATGAATTGATGAAACGTTCACGAAGTTTTTTCAGTAGTACCTGTCTGTCAGTGTTAGTGGTGTTATTGATTTCTGTTGTGTGGGAGTCGAGAATATGGTCGTGCAAGGTGAATGATTTGTGTAGTCGTGATTTTTTTGTCTGTTCGTTGTCTATGTCCGATGATTTTTTATTGGTGCATTGAATTTTGATGTTTGGAATCCCTTCAATGGGCTGGAGAGACACTTTGTGGACCAAGCGCCATGGTCGTCTTTGCCGCATCAGCTACATCTGGCTGGAAGTTGTGTCGGGCAGGCGGACGTAAAATGTTCGCCTGTGCATTTAGCGCAGCGGATTTTGTCTCTGCAGTCGGCTATAGTGTGGTCGAATTTCGAGCACTTGTTACAAGGTGCAGGCAAAGGTTGTGGTGCCTTGCTTTCCTCTACTGGGTATACTTTAAACATATACCTGAATTGTTGTTGCAGTAGTCTTGTGTATGCAGTATGTGATGCTGTGATTATACGGACCATTCTCGTTTGAAGTCCGGTTGCTTTGGAAATAATTCTTCGGCAGAAACGGTGTTCAATTCCGGCCGAATTCGTTCACGTGGCACGGCGGTCCACGCCGCGAAACAGCGAATGATGTTTTTGCCTTGCAAAATTTTTAGGTTATTTTCGCATGAGGTTTTATTACGGTTCGATTTTATAATGAATCCTTGTTTTGTTTTGATCAGAATTGCATCTTTTTCGTTTAAGTTGCTTATCCATAATTGGACCATTTGAAATCGCGTGTATTCTGAGGTTGTGTTGAAAGTGTATGTGCAGTTGTAGTGTTGTAGGTGTTGTGTGGATGTTAGTGAAGTTGTTGGGCTTTGTGTTGTATAAATGGCTGATGTTGATGGTTGAGTTGTATTTAAGTTGTTGTTACTTGCCGTTATTGATTGTGATGTGTCCATGTCTCGCACGCGGATGAGGTTTGTCGTTTTTTGCTGTCTTAATCGGGGTCGTCTCTTTTGGGCCGGCCTCCCTTCCGTTTACCACTTTTCGATTTGTTTTTAAGTTTCCCTACTGTTGTAGTGAGTGAACTAAATAATTAAATACTATTTAATAAACGCTAGCAAAGCACGTGTGCACAGCTAGGCAGTTGGGCAATCCTTTAAAGTAACAAAGCTCATTTACACAAACACACAAATGACACATGGCGGAAGGACTACGTGGTCGATAGCCAAAACACACAACTACTACTACTATTAAAAAGTAAATTAAAAGGAAAATTAAAAGCAATCTGAATTAGAAATCAAAAGTCACAAAGTATAATTCTTTATTTTTATATTACCATTGCATGCAGAATATGGAATAACCAAAGGAAGTGTATTACCACCAATTCTATAAGTAATTTAGAATTAGAATTATAAGGCAAATCATGTATATGCTCAATTAGGTTTTCAATTGTCATTGCCGACTTAAATTTTTACGAGAATGTTTGGTTTTTTGTTTGTTACGATTGAAATCGGAGCCTAACACTTTTCCTTTTAACTCAAAAACGGCCACAGTTACCAAAATTGGAAGAATAAAAATGTACATTTGCGTGCTAATGGTTCGATCGAAGTGACAAATTTACTTGATGTTAGTTTAGGCTGTACCAAATTGCAGCACTCTACCATGAACGCTATTGAAAATATTTAGAAAAAATGTGTTAAAATGTCTTAACTTGAATAGCTTGTACCTTGGTCATTTAAAGATTTTTATATTGTTTACGAATCATCATTTTCACTTTAGTATATGTGGTTAATTTTATTCAATATTTTTAGAATAAATTCAATCTTTTGTTCCCAGTATTTTTATATGTTAGAAATTATCTCATTTGTATTTTCACATTACGAGGCATATATTATATTTTTTGCACTACTGTGTGATAGACAGTTATATGAATTGATTATTAATACAATTTAAATATTATACATTACTGGTTCAATAACAAAACACTCTTAGTAATTATAAGCATACTGATTGTAAATCAAATGTAAATAAATAATTTTGCCTACATTTTAAAGCACAGAGTAGATACATTTTTAGAAATTTATTAATCCCCAATTTAAACACTTAAATATTGCTCTTTGTATATATTTACATATGACTTTACTTATTGAATAACATATTGTATAATTGTTGCAAATTGTTGTTAATTTATGCAATATTGTATTTTAGATTATTCAATTTAGTTATTTAATTCCTAATAATTATGTAATATTTAATCAAAAAGATAAGGTAAATCAATAATTAAAATTATTTGATTTAACTTGTTTCGCAATTTATTTATACACGTTTATATAACCTATACACTATTTAGGGAAGTTTTATAAACATGTAAAAATAAACTGTGAAATAAGTAAACCCCAGTGATTACAATCATTAATTTATCTTATCGCTAAATTATATTTCATAAAATGATGTATGAGCAAAAAATCGTAGTTTATTAAAAATTTAAGTCTGAATTTAATCAACAAATTTTATTATTAGAACTGTCAGAGGGTAGGGTAGATAGGTAATAAATGAAACAAATTAAATATGTAATAAATAATTTAATATTTAATTATTTTCTAGAGTAATAAATACAATTTTTCTAGCATTTCGTGAATCCACGCATCTCTTCCGCTGTTTACATTTATTCACATAGACGCACAAACAACGTTCCCGTCAGTTTATTGCGAATGTGCCGAATCTCGCACTTCGCGGAAAGTTGAGTATTTTAAGGATTTTAGCTTGCTTATGCGAACGCGCCTCAATTCCCTATTAATTTATAATTAAATATTTTGTTCGTGGAATTTGTAGATTTCTTCGAGCCGCGCTCGCATAAATTTATTGTTTGGTGTATGTGTGAACGTCGACGGTTGTGTTTTCGAAGGACATTCGCACGTAGCGCTTAAATATTTATGTTACTTCCGCGAAATGTAAGGTTCGTTTACATAAGTGGTAGATAGTGATGAGGTTTTTTTTTTTCAATACAAAAATATATTTATCTAGCATAAATAATGAAACTGTACATTTATGATGGGTATATACATGGGGGTGATGCGACTAACAAATAGAGATGAAGTGTGTATAAATATGGTAATAATTTGTTATTCTATCTAAGCTAATACAATGCGAGCATCGTTTTTTTTTCTTCTTGTATAAGTTTGATGCGGCGGTTTTTTGTTGTTTTGTTGATTATATACATCGAATGTGTTCTAGTATAGGATACAGTTCATAAACGCAAAAATGTATTTAATAAATTCAATAATATCGGTACGTTTGTAGTGCGAAAACAATTTAGTTTTACAATTTATCTTATATAAATTAATTTTAAAATACTGCAAATTATAATGTACTTGATTTATTGCTGTTTTAAAAATATATTGGAATTGAACATCTTTTTGTTAACATAAATAAATTTTCCATATACTAGAACACTTTTTAAATACTACGCGGTTTTTAATTACCCCTTTCTCCGACGCTAGCGTTTTTCTTTTGTTTCATGTTTTGTTAGGGATGGGGTATGTAAAGGTACCCCATCGTCTTTGGTACCACTAAATGGAATACTGATATTCCGAGAGATACTGGCTGACGGACCTGGGTAATTCGAGTTGGGTGTGCGGTGGCGGCAAGAAGTTTAGTTTCGGCCTGCCCGTCGACTTGATCGCCTTGTGCACGGCTAACCTGGCCAGGTGCTTGAGACTCGGTGCCGTGTCTTCCTTCAAGAGGGGTTTATTGAGGGTGATCGCGGAATACCACTTGCCCTTCGGATCGACCCATACGTGTGAGCCTGACTTGCACGTCCGCGACTGTTGCACGTAATGTTCAATTAGTTCTACGACACTAGGGAATGAAGGCATCGCCGGTTGTATGTGCGTTTGAGCGTCCAGCCTAAAGTAACCACTAATATAGTGTAGACGCACTGAGGTCGGTCCGCGTTCTGTTTGAACGCTCAGGGAGTACAAAAAACCGGGGGCGGAAGAGTCGCGCACTAGGAACGTGCCCACCGGCTTGTCCTTTAGAAGTTCTTCGCTCTGTTGGTAGGTGATGCCCTCGTAATACCAGCCGGAGAGGCGAAGAGCCCGAACGATATCTTGCAGTCTTTCTAACTCGGTCTCCGGTTTGCCCTCGATCATCGGTGGCGGTGCCGGTAGAAGGGGTGCAAAAGGTGGTATCACGAACTGTAACTGTGCACTGGGAGACACTTGTGGCGAAGGGCAGGGGTTCGCTGGGGTTAGGGTCGTCACCAAACCGCCTCCGCTTAAGCCGTGCAGCGACCGCCTCGCGTTGCAGCATTGCACAGGCGGGCAGCACGCAAACTGGTGCTGACATCTCGGGCATATCGTACTACAGCCTAACATTGCAGGCACATGCCATGCCAGTTTTCAACCTGAAAAAAACAAACAAAAAATTAGTTTATTATTACTACAATTAAGTTTGCAAAATTATGAAAATAAAAAATATACACGGCAACAATTATTCAATGTAAGCGCATCTAAAATTAAATAAGTGTACACACAAGGTGACTACTGTAAATAGTAATCATAGCACGTAAAGAAACGCTTGCATGTTCTCCCACAATCCAATAATTCTAAATACCATATTATACATTATTTGAACAATTATGAAACAAAGTTATTCTCAATTTTGCAAACTATAATGAATGTTGAAGCGAACATCAAAAGATTTTTGTACAATTTCATTTCTCATACAAATTGAATTCTAATCCGGCACAAACAAAATTTCCGGTTTTAGTAACGCGACACGCCACGAATGTCCGTTACATTTAGGTTTATCGCACGAAACAACTTCCACGCGGATGGATGTAAACAAATCGTGAATATTTATGCCGCGTAACGCAATACCGGGATTGCATGTACAATTTTTAAATTGTACATATAATTTATAAATAAACGTGGAGTGTAATCTGGCGTTTTCGATGTCGTAAGTGTTCCACGAACCGCCTTTTAGACGACACAGCTGCTGCTCGTCCGCGTGACGTCACCTTCTGGAATCAACAGATGGTGATTTTTGGAGATGATGTGTGCAGTTTTTTTTTCATGCCGAAGGGGATATAGAAGCCACGTGCCCGGCAGATGACGACAATAGATCGACTATTGTGTGTAGTTCAAAAATAAAAAAAGTAGGATTGCGTAAGTGCAAAAAAATTCTAAGTGCGTTATAATTATTGTTATTTTGCTATGACCTTAGATTTTATAATCACAAAAAATATGAAAAGTAATTTTAGCCAAATAAACTATTTTCGATTAAATGAAACTGAAATGAAATGTGAAGATTTTAAAATGTGAACATGTAAACTGATAATAATAATCTGACTTGTTGTGGAAAGCGAAAAAAGTGGGTTTCACAATATTCTGAATACCTAAATTATGTCGAAAAAAATGTCTTGTTTATTTGAGTGTTAATTGGAAAATTATGTATTTCAATACCAAATAGTTTTGATGTAACCATTAAAATTAACAGCATATATTTAAGAACAAATAAAGGCATTTGCATATATAATACAATCGGGCACAAAAAACGTAGTTTAGTAATAATCTGTCAATGGTAAACATTTTTTTTCGTAAAATTTATCTTCTATGTTTAATTTTTAACGGTGTAAATTAACGAAATTCTCCCTTACCATTCGCTAAAAATCCAAAATTAAATCCGAATTTGACACGTTAGTTTGCAGCACAAAAATAAACACCACACTTAGTACAATTGACTCCCGGCCAAGTTCCCTCGTTACAACGAAGGGAACGCGCCCCGCCAGCACCACCAGAAAAACGTAATAACCTGATGCTACAATGACCCTAGGTTTATAAGATGCGAGGAACTACTGGCCTCTGGTAGAGGGGGCAGGTAGAGAGCCGTGCACTTCCCAGTATTCACTAATCGGATCACTAAAATTTTGCAAGCCAGAGTTCCGCGAACGCGTTCCAAATGCAGCCGTTTTGTGTGCATGTCAGGTAGACGACGAGGGGTCGGACTTTCGTTTTTGGAACGAGCGTAGTAAATATAATTTTGGAAACGGACTATTATCCATTGAGGGAATTTCTGAAAAATACGAGCTACATGTCACTTTCTACCAGATGTCGATTTTGATCGGAAAATTGAAAATCGTAATTTAGTTAGTATATAAAATATATCAAGTTAGGGAATCAGAATATTTAAAATGTAAATTAATAATAATTCTTAAAATTTTTACTCATTAGAATATGCAAAGTACACAACTTAAATAAATAATAAAAATAATTTAATTAATTGTGAAAAATTACTAAACCCGAAGTTTATTTATTTATATATTATTTTATGTTTGATGAGTCACGTGAAGATAATCTTAATTTAGAAAGAGCATTAAAAATCTTTTTTCATCTTTATATAAATTCATACATATATATTAATCATTAAAAATTTAAAGTTTCTTTTTATAAATATTTTATATTGCAATAAATATGATAAAATGTAAACGTATTTATATTTAGGAAACATATAAATCTGCTTGAACTGCTGTTGTAAATGATCTTTTTTATATTTATATTCTCTTGAATTTATGTATGGAAAAATAATAATGGTTAGAGACCAATACACAATAAATGAATTTTTGCCAATAAAATGGTTACTTTTATAGTAACAAACCTAATTTATAACTGACTCTCGATTTTACTTATTTATGTATTAACGAGTTAGCTTATTGACTAAAATAACTATTTTAGTTTATTTTTACATTAAAAACTATCTTCACTATTATATTAATATGAAGAAAAATATATTATAAAAGTAATAATTAGAATGAATTACTTATTACTTTTATTTTCATAATATTGCACCTGTAAATCAATATTTAAAAATATAATAACCTTGCACGTGTGCTATACATTAATTAACTTAGTTAAAATAATATATTAAATATATTCGACTAGAAAGGCATCGTTATCTTTTATAATAATATAGAACTAATAAAAGCAGGAAACTGATACGACTAAAATTAGGATTATATTTTCTTATCGACGGTATTTTTACATATTTACATAAATTTGAAATGTAGACTATGTTGTTTACTAATTGTGTTTTGTATTCGTCGTCAATGTGAAATATAGATTGTTTTATGTTTATGTGTACTCTAATTAACTGTTACTTATAACCAATAAAATATTGAAGAATTTTGTAATGGTTCTAATAATCAATGTTGAAATATTTAGTATGGTAAGATGTACATTTTTATTTTTTATTTGTATATTTAGTTTTACCAACAAATTATAAATGAAAGATCGTAATTCATTTTAGTTTTTTTAATCGCAATTTTATGGATAAGTATTTTGTAAGTTCGGTAAATAATAAAGATACAATTTGTAGAAATATCACCACAAAAAAGAACACCGACTGTGAATATTTTAGCCGCAAATTATTTGCGTTCGTGGATTTTCCACTTTCTAGAAGCCAAGCTGATAGGTTTCTGCGAATGTTATGAAATGTTTGAATTTTCGCAAAAAATTTATGAGTAAAATACCGAACAGCTTTTGAAATTTTAAATAACTGACGTTCGTTTATGTGGAAACGATGAAGTTAACACGTTGTGAAGTTGGCTTTAACGATAAACTACATGCCAACAGATTCCATTTATTATACATGTTTTGGCATTGTTTATAAAACGACATATTGTTTTTATCATAGCAATCACGCGTTGTTTATAGTTTATAATATGGTTGAATATCAGTTAATTAATTTATTGGTATCTTATTAAACTTACTATATATCATAATATAAGCCTATAAAACAGTAAACAGATTTACAATTATAGACAAATAAAAATATGTCTATATATTTTTGGACCTCTCTAAAGAAAAGATAACTTTACTTTATTAAACTGGATTTATAAATTTAATTCAAAATCCAGTACACGAAATCATACAAATTTACAATTATAAGCAAATATAAAAAATATTTTCTATTTTTTGGTTATTTAGAAAGAAAAGAAAAAAAAACAATAAAAGCATTTTATCTTAAGTCTATTTTTTGTTGATTCTCATCTAAAAGTTCTAAAAATGACGTAAATTTACTTTTTCTTTAACAATTACGACACTAATATTTTATATTCCAATGGTTGAATGTATCTTACATTGACAAATATAAATCAATTTCAAGCGCCCTAGTCTTATATATAGTACGGTTTAGATCAACATAATTCATTTTTATTATATCGAACGCCTAAAAAAATTATTGCAAACATTTGTATCGTTTCATTTCGTTAGGTTGACATTTGAAGACAACTCAACGTTATTTTAGATAGTTTAAAGCACTTTTGCAAATATTGTAGTAAAATCCACCGATTGTCTTTGGTAAGTTGGCAGCAATGGAATATTCAAAAGTGCTTACCTAAACTAAAATCACATCCTTATATGCAATGAAGTCTTCATCAATGATGATAATCCATACCAATGTCTTTTGGTAGATTTTGGACTAATAAATTAAATTATAAATTCTCGTACTTTGTTCATAACAATGGATAACCATAATGAACACATCCTAAATTGGGCATATCCGTTTAAATCCAACGCACCGAACACCATTCTCGCGTCAGTCGGAACGTAACGAATGTGATACGCATGTACTTCGCGTGCTTACGTAAGTCATTCATTGATAAAAAGCGTTCGTGGAAGTGAGAATTTGTGAAACTAATATTAGACTTTCTACACACATATGTCGACAGGAATATCACTAGAACGCCGCTCGTTCCACTTGTCATAACACGCACAAACGCACAAAATTTCTGCGTTATCGTGGAATTTCCTTGGAAACCGCGTACCGCGAAGTGCGATGATACTGCTGATAAGATAACGAGGTGAATAAGTGGCAGCTAATTTGTTTTGTTTCATTCAAGGTTTATTTGTTCCCTGATTATCACACGCCGCAGATTTTCCGAAAACGGGGTTATCACCTGGAAAATAGATACCAAAATGTCCAGGTGGTATCAGGAAGTACCTCTTCTATGCATTCAGTTGTTAAGTTAATGTATTCATTGATGTAATAGTAATTTGGTTACTAGTATTAGCTGAATTACTATTGTACTTTTCTGCATCCAATCAAAGAACTGTTTCTTTTGTGAAACGTTGATGGTAGTGATGAAAGCGTCGAAGAGAGAAGGTTATATATCGTTGTATGTAAACGAGTTTAATAATAGCCGACGTTGCTTAGAATAGAAAAAAAAAGGTGACCTGTCACATAAAAATAACGTACAACACCGTAGCGCGTTCCATTCACAACCAAAGGAGAATTGTCCGTGGCGGAACAATGGTATGTGCGTGAGATGCGTGCACACTGAACCAATACCAACCCAAGCAGTTTCGGTTTCCTTTTTGGGCGATTCGTCCTCGCGAATTTCCTAGGAATTTGAGCAAATATCTACAGGTGGTACAGATCGAAGAGGCGAAAATCGCGCGGGAGCCGCTGCGTCTGTTAAGACTTCATTCATTTAGCAACACGTGTGCACGTGGGCGAACTTCATTAATGTTTGTAGTCAATTGGTAACCGCAAATTAAATTTTTTAAACTATTTAATTGCTTGATTTACTAATGGACACATGCTTCATTATATACGTTACCCCACTTCTACGAACAATATATTCAAAATAAATTTCATTTTTCATAATTGTCCTGAAAATAAGTAGGGAAAACTTCAATTTAATATCTATCACCAAATCCATGGGATTTTTTTAGAAACCCCATTATTGAGAAAATGTAGATAAGTCTGATGTTTTCTAGTCTTTTAATGTAGAATTTTGAGTTTTGTATGAATTAATCATGTATAGACGTGTAAGGTCTATCATATAAAAGCCGGAAACTGCTTTTTTCATAATTGTCCTCGCTGCAAAGGTCGCGCTGTTTAATTCACAAACCGCTGGCCCCCAAAAAATTATGAAAGAGAGAGGTCAAGGAATCGTGCTAAACGACGAATTACTAACTTGGCCCACATACCTCCACGCAATATTTATAAATAGAACATTAGTTTTTTGCTGTATAGTTACGTAATAAAAATATTTATCAGCCTTTTACTTTTGAATTGAAAAAAATAAATGATTACTTTCAATTTTACTCGAAATTGTTTAAGCTAAAACAAGTCAAAAAATTTTAATACATAAATATTATTCAGTTTTGTGATCTACTCCGAAAAACTTCAATGACTGTTTTTTTAAATATAATGATAATTATAATTTTATTTAATTCTTAGATACATTATAAAATTTCAACATCATTTAGTACTCATTTCAGGGACATCAGGACGCCACTTATATGTTATCAAGGGAAACCTTAATATGTAGTTAATATTCGGCGCTTAAGTAGCTTATCGCTATATTAAAAAAACATTTGAGTTCGTGGAAACATGAGATAATTTGATAACTGTTTGCTAAACGATTAAAATTGCAAATCCGTTTTCTTTCTGAGAAACTAAAATTGAATTTAAACGAATTTTTTTGATACGTGTATCAAAAATTATTCAACCTAAAAATATTCATCAATTTGTTGTTTACTAAAGATTTATAAAATATTATCCACATATTGTTTCATCAAACAATAAATGAGAAGTTCTTTAAGAGCAAAAATTGATTTTTATTATTCTTATTTCCTATGGCAGTTATTTATAGGAAGAGTATGCGTTGTGAATAATTTGAAGAAGTACGCGCGACGACTTTTTGCCATTCCGCGAAGAAACCGCTCGTCACCGATAAACCGAAGCATGACATTTAATAACAATTATAAGGATATGGAATGCTTTTGTTGTGTTTAACAGTCAAAAGAAGGACACTGCGAGCCTTGCTTGATCGGGTTAATGTTTTGTACTTAATTATAATAATTAAATTGTGCTGTAATTTTGGATTTTGCGAAGGACAGTTGTAGCCGTTTGTAAGTCCTGGAAAATGGTATCAAAGAAATGAAACCAAACATATTCGCCTCATGTAGAACCCAGCGAGTTTCGTGATCTTTTCTCACAATTATATAATGCGGTCGGTCGGGTGGCTATTTTCGGCCCGGCCGTGTTTCTATACCTGGAGTTCCGAGTACTGTCCGTTGAGTGCAGGTGCTCTCACTGCGAGAGACGGAGAGGTTCCCCCCGTCGAACCCCCGCGGCCGAGTGGGAGCGGAAGGGTCGCCAGACCTTCCAGGAAGACTGATTGGCGCACTTTCGCGGAATCCGGACGCACAACCGGCCTCAACATTCTACCTCTTGTGCTTCGACTGTTTGTATTGTACGTACCAACAGCTTTTCGACGAATTTTGGCTCGAACCTCTGGGAAACGGTTTCTCTTTTTTTCTTCTTCTTAGGATCTATTTGAATGATTCTAACGTGTTGAGAAAATTTTTATTTTATGGTTCCTGTCGTTGATTTTATGGTTAAATTGCTTTGCTATCATAAGGGTGGTAGTGACCGTTACTATATGGTAATCTATACTTTCACATAGTATAAAACATAGTAGGTGTGTAAAACGTTTGGGGTTTCTTTTTAATTGATGGTTATCCTTACTACCCAAGTTAAATTTTCTTTGAAATATACAATGTATGCTTTTCATCATGTTAAAATAATTCTGAAAATACAAGAATCCAAGTTGTATTATATACCTATTGTAACAGTTTAATAACCTATATTTTAAGTTTGGTTGTTCAATACTATCTATTCAATATTAAGTTTAATCAATTACTACTTACACTGATGACGTGATTTACATATCTTTTTAAAATAAAAACTTACCAGCTTTTGTGCATTACAAAGTAGATTTTTCTTCTTTAATTACTTCTATTATGCGAAAATACTTTGGTAAGTAAGTAATGAATGCAATTAAAAGGTACTTTATGTATAAACCCATTAGAAGTACAGAGAAATACATTTTTCAAAAATGTAAATAAAAGCTTGTTTTTTTGTCTTTTCTAATTTATTTCACTTGTTAACAAGATTAATTATAAAAAGTAACATTTGAGACTTATTAGAAGATTAAATTAATGAAAATGCAGATTACATAACAAATACATGAAACGCTGCTTGCTTTATAAAAAAACCATATAATATAAAGGTTACATACCTTAACATTGAAATTTAAAGCATATGCAACTAAGGCAAATTCCATACTTATTCATATCTCGTGTACATCAAATACAACAAAGGTGACTATTTTAGTGATGAATGCAAAGTATTTGAAACCGTTTACTCTACCGAAGAAGCATCCTCCATTTATACTCGGGCACATGCATAATTCTATAAAGTAACGGTACAGATATTCGTGTGTTCTGGGTCGTTCACCACGAGCCATTACAGAAATACATCTAAACCGACTTATGCTTGCCTCCGAGCCGCTCACTCTCTTATACGTTCAATTCGTTACTCCCAAGAAATACTAGTCTTATATCCTTTCCAAATCAAGTTTTATTTTATGTGTGTTTGCCTTTACCAACACCGGTATGTAAATCGGCGATTTGTACTTACAGATTATAAAAGAACAATTAAAATTAGTTATTTCAGTAAATTAATTTTTATTATGGCAACTATTAGCTAAAATATGTATATATACAATCATTTTAATGTTAATGTTTTAAATATTTAACATATTCTATAATAGTATACTATGGGTTATTCGTAGTTTCTTTTTAATAAGGTTCTTATTTTGATTGTCTAAATTATCATTAATATTTTTTTTCCAGAAAGTTTAATTTTTATCTCAAATTCTGTTCTGTGATAGCCAATTAATCGTTACACCGAAGCGATACCACTTTCGATTGTAAAACAGGGGCCTATTGTAAAATGAATAAAATGGCCTTAATACGGTTTCCTCATTTTCATCAATTGGCCACATCAAAGGTCAAAAGCATAATTCGTTAACACAACAGCGCAAATTAGAAAGCCACGAGAAATGTTTTTTTACAATTTTTGCATGATTTTGAAATTTAAATAACACTCTATAAGTTGTGTTTTGGTTATTAAAACTTAAGGAAATAATACGTTAAATGGTTTTCTCATAGCGTATTTGCTAAACATCACGATACACTCAATTTTAGATTTATGTATTAATTATATCTCCAATCAAACTATTTTGGTTCCATGATTTTGTAGTAATGAATTTTCACATTGCAATTTCAACTATCGGTTTCGATAAAATGATAGTAGGTTTAGTGAGTAATTTCGTATCGCTTTTTGGTACTGTGAAGAAACAATCGCAAATTCTCCAAATTGTGATAATATGCAATTTGTGGAAGAGTCTCGTATTAAATTCGAAATTCGAGGGTGTTGCCAGAATTCCTAAAATGATTTTACGACCGGCCGGGTTTGCCTTATTCGATTTTTCGTTTCGAACTTTATGGCGGTTTCGTGGTAACCGTGGCGCTTCTGAAAACCTGAGTCGCACGGTTCTCGAGATTTACGGCCTCATAAAACGTGCCTTCTACACACACGCACATGTGCCCTCTGCGTATATTCGGAAGAAGCAAAAAATATGAGATGCCACAGGGATAGCAATCTCAATAATAAAAAGTAATTACTTCTTGGAAAATTTTGGAATTAACGTAAATATCATATCGTCGTAAATTAAAACACTTTTGACAAGAACAGAAGTTGAAGATGCGATAAACAACATAGTTTTGTTTGAAAGGTTAAAAGAAAGAAAGTTAATACCTTTAAAAAACATAGAAAGAAAGATGCAGGACTTTTTAGTTGGATAGCAATACAGTTCAGAAAAAGATTTCAAATACTTTCAAAATCTACTTGATTCGTCAACATAAATATATAGAAATTAGTGGTTGAGTTATGTGAAGATATAATTAAAACTTGATTAAAACACTAACACTTTCTTCACAATTTATTTTTATTTCGCTACATCTAGCAAAATAAATTGTGAAGAAAGTGTTAGTGTTTTAATCAAGTTTTAACATAAATATAGATTATAAACTTCAATAATATATAATCGACTGAAAATAATATTGAAGTTCGTCTGTGTATATTGGATGTACATGTTTAGAAATACTATGCATTTTTAGCTAAGAAGATAATATAGCCGGTTTGAAAAAGGGTCAGTCGCGTTTACTATAATTTGTACGTTGAATGAAGCGTTCTTTGTTATTTCCATTTTATGAAAGAGTACAGTTTTTCATGTTGGTCAGCTAAATAGATATATACGTGTAAATGAAACAGTGAATATTAAGAAGGCAGTGGAAGAAAAAAATGTGTTCAGGAAAGATGATAGATTCAACAGTGTATCAAAGAGAATAAGATTAAATAGCATCAACGGATTGTTAATTAGAGGTACAATGTTCAATAAATACTTAACTTGTATAATTATTGCCGACAAAGAAATTATTACAAAGCTTCCGGCCGGAAAACTGTAAATAGCTAATAAACACATACTACAACGGAGTGTTCATTATAACATTAAGAACATACACTAGGTGTTAAATAGGGATATATAATATTGAATTATTAAAAATGCATGACACATTAATAATATTACAAGAAACCATCAACAAATGTACACAATCATAATCTCTACACACTTAAGCAATGTTTAACTTGAATAAACAACGTTTTGTAATTGGCTTCTTATTATTTGAGTGCTTTGTAACCAATGTCGCAATTGATTTAAATTGCCGACTTCTTTCTTTTATTCGGAGAAAATTAATTTACGCCGAGATAAAAAAATCAACGGATGATCTTTTTGTTTAAGCGGCATGTCAAGGAAAGCGTGTTTTTCTACAGGTTACGGAATTCTTGGAATAGTTAATTACCTTTAGAGATGTTTAACTGGCGGAACAACATCAGTGCAATTAATATCGCACAGAATGTTGACATGAAAATATCACTGAATTCTAATTACTTTTATTTGTTTACAATATCACTGAAGGTTAGTGAATTTAAAATATGAGACATATTTAAATATCTGTTAATCATTTCTTTGAAGATTGAGTAAGTGCAAGTGACTTTGGTATTTTAAATAGAATTATAAACTTGAGACTAATAAATTAGTATTTCTTTAGAATTATTATCATCTTCATGTAACTCAATTAATCCAAATGTCTTTGAGATTTTGTTTTGAACTTAGAATATCTTTTAAAGTTAGGATAATGATTCCTAAAGTTTGGTTTTAAGATTAACGTCTTTTATTACTTTAGTTAAATGTTTATTTTAGGAAATAAATAAACAGTTTAGCAGAGTTGTGTCACTTTCCCTCCTAACTTAACACTATTTTGCGGTACTATTACTTGTATTTATATTCAGATTATCATACTTTCAATTGGCAACGCGTTCAATTTATCACGAGTTATTTTATCGAGTTATCTCTAATTATGGATGATTATTTAAATATGATAGGATAGGAGTGCTGCCTTCTAGGAACTCTGTCGAGGACTTTTTCCAACGAAAAAAGATTAGTTCCAGATCGTAACTTTCTGGGAAGGCTGGCCTTTGATTACTTGCATTTTTCACGTCCGATTGCGCCATGGATTATTCATGTGAATCTTATTTTTCTAGAATACATGGATGAGCAACGATGCTTGAAATTAATATCTAACGATTAATAATGGTTTTGATTTCGGCGAAATGCATTGATTTGTCAAAATTCAATTAATAGAAGTAAAGAGGAGTTAATAAAATTATTTTGTTAATTAAACATGACAGAGAAATCTATTAAATAAATTGGCAGAATCGTAAAGTACATATTTGTTTTATGTACTTTCAAAAACTATATGAACATAACTTTGTTGTAAATTGTAACAAATTCTTTTAGATGGAACTGAATAACAATAATTGTTTTGTGGATTTTCTACCAAGCAAATATGTAATATGGAAAGGAAATGATGGGCTTCACACATTGTACTATCATCAAAAAATTTCACCTTTCTTCGGAGTTACAACATATACGGAATTTATATGTATTTTAATAAGTTTGTGAATATTATGAAAAATCTTTGTTTAATTCGTATAGGCAACATAATCCATTGCCATTATAATATATAAAGATTACAAATTTACTAAATTAGTCGACCTATAAATCATCGTACAATATTCACTTACAAAGATGGTGTATTTTTTTTCTTACAATTATTACAATTTTAGACAAACAAAAAACAAACTTCAACTTCAGAAGATCAGAGACAGTCATAATGAATTCTCTATGGTATATCTTGCTATTTAGCTTGGTGTACCTTTCATCGTGGTAATCAAATATAATCTATTGGTTTAAAATCAAGAGCTTCAATAAACTAGATTAAGACTTTATGCTAAAAAAACACATATACTTGTGGTTCTAAAATATCATTAAAACTACAATTCAGCCCAAGTAAATGGTTTGAGAGTAAAAACATAATAAAGAGCATGTGGCATATTCGGCAAAATTCCATTTATTTAAAACTCAAAAGATTTCTTTTATGAAATATTTTGAACTTACCATATTGATTAAAAACTCGCTTTCATTCAAACTTAAATTAAAAAGGAAAAACACAATAAAAAATTACACACTGGCACATTTATGAATTGGCATCAAAATTCTTGTATGTGTGGTAGACCCGTCTCGTCTAGAGCAACTGTTGGGTCGGCAAGAGAGCATTTGCATATTTATCTACGCCGTCGAAATCGCTGGCGTCGCCGTCGGAAAATGCGTGCGCGTCGATTACGAAGAAAACCACGGTCCCACTCTTTTCAGTACTGAAAATAGCTACTGGCGTCTAGATACACACGTAGACACGAACGCCAGAACCGACTGCCAAAGTCGTAATCCTTGGAGGTAAACATAACAAAAAAATATGTCGATTTGTTTTGAAAGGCCTAAGACAAAAAGTGTAGGCAAATTTTAATGAAGTGAGTATTTCGTCTGGGTCCTTTGTCTTCATTGCATTGCAAAGTGTCTTATCTTCTCTTTTGGCAGGGTTTTGTATAAATTATTTTTGTCCATTCCGCAAAATGATCGAAATACTATTAATTAATCATAACTTTCAGTTCATCTCTGTAAGGAAGTAAATTTTTCAATTTTAAGTAGTTTCGACTTTGTTTTTCCTTTTAAATATTATAATAATTATTCTACCTATAAGTCATATTACGTCAATTAAATTAGTCTCTTCTTATAATAATAATATAATAATTTTGAAAATATTATTTTAAGACTCGGGCTTTGTTAAATGCTTTCGACCCAATTTCCCAAAAATAATCGGAGCACATGCAATGCCACTTATACCTTTCCGAGAATTCCAATTCGCGATTCTGGACATTTGTAACGCGACGTGTGCACCGTGTTTTCCTGATTCACTAAATTGCCGCGACGGAAATAGTCGCGTTTTTTCGAAAATAATCTGCGCCTTGGCACTACGTATTGTTACAGGTTTATTACAGTCAGATTTGGCGGGATTCGTACGCCGAAACGCGCCCACGTCTTTTAGTGTGGAATTTGTCTCCGTCCGAAAATTCCTCACGCTTCCAAAATTATGGTTTATTAGCGTGTCTGGCTACCACGGATTTATCGCCACATATTTTTGTAAATTGGTCCAGACGTGATATGCAGTGGTGTGCGTTGGTTTTTTCTCATGGATTGTTTACGTTATTTGTTCTTTTTTGTAATGATTTGTTTTTTGATATAAATTCTTCAATTAATTACTTAGAAAATGATCTTTTCTATAATAGGTTAGAAGATTACTTCCCGTGAGACAATAGATATATTCACATTGGCCCAGAAAAGTTTAATGTTTACCGTATGAACACGTTTCACATGTCATATTCTTGTTGGTACTTCTTTAGGAGCCAGTATCAGAAACGATGAGCGTCCAAAAAAGCGGTTTCAATAGAAGACATTCCTCTGGCGACCACACAAGCCGCCGTCGCCACAAAAAGCGACCTGAAGTTGATAGACACCTATAGGTTGTCGTAGCTACAGAAAATTACACGCTCTTCCGTTTTCAAACAAAAAAAATCGAGCGCCGGCCACGGAATAGGATTCATTACTTGGCCCCTTCGAGTCACGAACGAACAGGTTGTTGTCGAACAATTAATCTTTCGTTTATGCTCGCCTGTCGGAGCCATTCCTTTCCTCGGATAGTTAGAAATGCTTGCCGACAAACTTGCATGTTTCTGATTTTACGCTTGTTGTACTTGTAGTAGAGAAGAAACGAGAACACTTTACATTGCAAATTTCATTTTTGGTAAAGATCCTAGAATAATCTACGTTACAATTTGTAAGATGTTTCGAAACTTTAATATATGTCGTGGCATATCACACATTCATAACGGTACGTAACCTAATCTAGTTTAGTAGTTCAGTCCAAACTTTCGAATTTTTGGTTACCAGAAATACATTAAATATTTTTTTCTCTAAATTTTCCTATATTAGTGAATATGCAGAAGCATGCGAAATTATTTGAGGGTAATATATTGAAATTACAATAATTTATTGCACAAAGTTGTTTTACTTTTATTTTTTCCAAATAATTATCTTATCTTTCCCATTTTGCAGGAAATGATTTGCAATATTTTGAAATTATTTTTAATATCTATTATAGTGTAGTTTAAAGGTGGTTTATAGAATTGCAAGTAATTTTTGAACTACAGTCACGTGTCAATTATGTTGTAAAAGTCGCCTTCTTGTACCGAAGCAATATTATTTAAAATAATTAAAGCTAATTGAATAATAACATGATGATGACTGAAAAATTACCGGGTTGAAATCTAATTTATACAATAATGTGTAATTGTAGTAAAGATTTTATTACAAGAAATAATTTATCAAAGAAATTCTGTAAGCTATTGATTACCCATTCCATTTTCTTAACGCTGTAATTTTTATAGGAAAAGAAATTGTCGTATGCAAGAAGTAATTATGTACTTTGGGCATTTACAAGGCTAAATTAAAGACATTTGACTCACGACTCCAATTTTACAGCATGTCATAAAATTGTACCTTTGCAACCTGCATACCCTAATAGTAAAAATTATGCAAATAAAAAACAAAAAAACTGGAAATTACACGTTTGACAATACATAATTGGGAGATTCTGGTCAAAACGTATAATTTCGATTTCCTCATGTTCACGACCCACATATCCATCCATCCATCCATTGTTCTCCCGGATTTACGTGTCCCTGCTAAGTAGAGTCATGAGGCCCCCCCTTTTCCTGCCAATTATTGAAACGGGGGAGCCACAGCTTTTGTTTATTTTCGCCGATTCGTGACGTCGCCTGTGTTTCTCGGAAAGAGTGTTATTTTTAACAAACTGCTTGTGGGCCGACAGAAGCCACCTTCCGCTATTCATCACTTGCTGATTGTGTTAATTTACACAGTAGATGTTTACTGTTGTAACACGTTGCGTACGGTTGCAAGTAATAAGGCATCAAGAAGTACGAATTGTTTTAGAAAATTAAAAAATACCGTTATCTCCCTTCCAAATATCAGAACAAGGCGATAAAGGATTGTGAAATACATATTTTCCATTCTTAATTAACAAAAACAACACATGAGGTTTTATAGCTGACCTCTACTCAATCAAACATCGAGCAAAAATATGTAGAAATAAACAAATTTCGAAGCTAAAAGAAGTACATAATAATATTAATTAGGCAGATTTTAATAGCAATTGGCAAAGAATAACGAGATAATGAATAACTTTGGAAAAAATAACTAGAAAATAACACAGCAAGGGGATATTTATTGCACTGTATGATAATTAATCAAATCTATCAGAATATAATTAAAATTATAAACTGATTAATTTTTTTTTAATTGATAAAACAATTTGGACTCGTTTCCAAGGCCAAAAATAAAAATAAAAGTGGAATACATTTTTTAATTGATCATGTTAAATATCTTATAACTCATAGAATGAAAGTCTTTAACATGTGAGATTATTAGAGTTTTGTTTTTGACCATCTTCACTAATGTCAATCTTGACTACTGGGGAAAATATAATAATAATAATATTTATTGCCCATACAGAAAATAAACCATTATTTCAATTACAAAGTAAATAATAACGCATATATAGTATGAATGCAAAGAATACCTACAAGTAGTAAAAGAATTGGGCATAAATCATAAATGTAAAAATTTAGCACTATAAAAATACAATATTAAATTGAGATATCCATGATATATGACATTGAAACATTCCATCATGCTGCTACAAGACGGAACATGCGGGCGTACATTATCTAATACATATATCGGATGAATCTTAGTTATGCAGAGTAGTTCGTAATAATTTGGGCAATATATTATTAATCAATCTTCTGACTGGATAATGATCTTTCCAACTTTAAAAATCTGGGTTGGATCCTTTCTAACAGTTGGTTTTGAGGAGACAAAATTAATGCAGATTACTCCAATTAGGAACGCACATAAAACATAATAATGTTTTTAAATTACATATCAGGATTTTAAAATCCCGACAATCAAACATAATTGGCAATTCTCAAAATGACGAATATAGGAAAATTTACAAACAAAATAAACTGTAACGATTTATAGTTGAACGTTATTAATACTGTAATTGAATATAACAGTTGATAAAAGACATATGTTTACATTTGTTATATTTAAAATTTAAAGTCCGTTTTCGAGATACCAATTAGAAATTTTAACTAAAGTCATCTTGTAAATATTGACGAATACTCATATTATTAACAATAGAATACAATTTGAGATCGTCTGTATAAGGAAAATGGTCACAGTTTAATTTTTCTGACAGATCATTAATAAATGGAAGAAAGCCGAATATTAAACCATTTGGCACACCTAATGCCGGAAAGTAGAAACCAAATTTAAAGTTGTTAAGGGTAACATATGACCCACTCTCTTCCTGATAAAATCTATCATTAAATTAACACACAAAATGTCATATCACGTAAATATTCTCATATAATATGAGCATAAAGAAGGCAGCAATGGCTAAAATATTGTTTGAATGGGCAAAATGTACTACTGGTGAGGATGCCTTAATCTAATATTATGGGTCTGAGTGGAAGAACACCACGTGAACTCCACCCGCATGTCTTCTGCTCCAAATTGTTAAGTGTGTATATATTTATATAAATTGTTAGAACATTTCTTTAAGTGGACATGTAAAGCATAATAAATAAATAACTGTAATAATTAGCAAGATGCTTTATATACTATTTTCAAAATGGGAATAGCATTTCCTTTGTTTATTAAGTAATAAGATTTAGAAGGCATAAGAAAAAATGAACGAAACGTCTGAAGATGCCAAAATATCCCTAAAAACACATTAATTAATGTGACAAGGTTACAGTGATGAGCACTTTTTGTACCAATAACAAGTTTGCTTGACGTTGATCAGATGTATGTCACAATCATCCGTCATGGTCGAAAATTTTAACCACAATTCGTAGTATTGCTGTGACGAAAGTTAATCCGGACAATAGTTTCGACCTCGAGAAATATATCAAAAAAAAATCTGGGAGAACCTTGGTGTCGGAATGGCGATGCAATTGGCAATTTAACGAATTGATTGTTAGGATTGTAATCGAGGTTTATACAAATATGAAAAAACTTAAAAAAATTCAAACTAAACAAAAGACTCAAATGAGTAGATACGTTTGATTATATAATAATTTGTCTTTTGTTTTATCGTTGACGATTTATACTAAAAGTGAACTCATTGTGGAATAATAAAAGCTATTGGCAAAGCAGAAGGTATTATGGTGTTTCGATCATTAAAGTTAAAGCAGGGTTTGAGTGGAAGATCTTTTTGAAAAATAATGAACTTCGGGCAGGATTCTTATAATCTAAATTATCTGTAGGTTTTTTTTTAAATTAATTACCTAGTTTGGGATATTCTGCATAAAGAATACTAAAAGTATAAATAAATAAATTACAAAATAACAGATTTGATTTAATAAACGTTACAAAAATATGAATATTTCCTGGAAGTTATTTATTAAAACAAATGAAGTAAATTAACACTATATATAATATTGAATTGAATCTTGAATTTCTAATATCCTTACGTCATTTTTAAGTGTATTGTGTGTGCTATTGTATTATTGATTGTTGTTTTCTCATCACTTTTGCTTCGTTCAACAATATGACACAAGAGACGTCCAAAAAAATCCACAAAAGGGTAAAAATAAAGCATATTTGCTTATAAATAATTAAAAAGAAACGCCGAAAATGGCATAAGTGTATCACCTGCCTAAAGAAGAACGTGGGTTTGAGTGGAAGAACATTGGTCAACAGTGAACTCCCCCCGTGACTCCTATGTCCTAAATTATTTGTTTATTGTTTATTAAATGTATGTATATCATATAAAAATGTTTGAAACTTTTTAAACAGGATAAGCAAAGATAATAAAGAATAAATCAGAATATTTACATTTATTCTAATGTTCCACAATTTATGGGATTTAGTATATTATTTATATAAGTAAAACAATTATATAGTTTTAAAAATTAAGTTATTTGTGTATTTAAGAGATATCTGAAAAACTACTCCTTTTTGTAGACCATAATTCTCTTCAACTCACGGAATTAGCCACCTCGAATAATAATTTGTATCATACATATTTTGTATAAAGGGGTTACCCGTATGAATATTAAATAAATAAATATAATATGCAAATTAAATATTGAAATTTGTAGTGCAAAATAAATATAAGTTCAATCAGATAAGCTTCACCATTAAAATTAAAGTAATCTTTTGATGTGTACATTAATATGCTATCTTTAAATGACGACAAATCTTACAATCTCCATAACCGAATACGATTAAAAAGGCGATGTTTTTATTTCGATTACTGCAGCATACGTGATTAACTTTTCATCTCAATAAGATTCCAGGAAATTTAAATTTAGACATGGTTATTATTGTTTCAGACTTAACGAAATCGACACGACCTCAAATTATCAACAGTCAATGACGTTTCTTTTTTAGTAGCAAGGCTGTTGGTGTTTAGATTTAAATATATCACATGATACAATTTTAACACATACACAAAATTTCTGATTTATAATTAGCATGGGAGGTAAATTACATAGGATATTTTATTGATTAACGAATTTGGAAATATTAAAACTATTGTTTTCTTTAAGGCATTGATTAATAAACACCTGCTTGCCTTTATTGATATTCATGGATCAATTTGTCTAATAATAAAACGAATCGATTGTTATTTTGGAAAAATGTATTTCCCCAAATTTATTTACGCGATTTGATTATATTAAAAATGATGTACTATCGTCTGCTCTGACGCGTATGCAAATTAAATAATATAAGTTAGAGTTCACTTTCTTCAATGAGAAGAAAGTGAACTCCAACTTGTATTATTTAATCTATCTCTTCGCGTAACTCAAGAAATAAACCTACAGAAATAGCGTGTGTGATTAAAAAACCATATGTTTGTATGCTGTGCAGTGTATTAAATTATTTTGCTCAAAAAAAAAACTCTTAAATATTTATGTATATTCGCAGAATACGTAATAAAAAAAAACCGTACACTTTTAATAATTAATTTCCAAGAAAATTACAATTAACTGGGAATTTAATCACAAAAACAGAGTTTTTCATGAGTTAGTTATAAGCTACTTTCAAATATGAATAGGAGGTTGAAAATAATTTTACTTCTACACCGATGAAAAAACTACTTGAGTGATAGAGTATTACATTAAAACGGTGTATATATATATAATTATTCAATGAAATTTTTAAACAGAAAAGAAATATTTGAGGTTCAAATTTTGTTACTGTCAAATAAAAGAATTATAAAATAGAGATTTTTAAGTTAAAATTTGTTTTTGAATAGTGCGATAGAGAGCGCGCCTGCGAACTCATCGCACGTCCGTCTAAGCTAAGACCGCACGGTCAACAGGCAGTACGCCTGACTGGCATGAACCGGCGCGTGTGTCTCCCGTTTTATACAATCGTAACTATTGAAAACGTATGATTAGAAGTAAACAAAAGTACACACCTTCAAGATACAACGTGGACACTATATTAATTACACTCCATGTCATAGGAATATCCAGTTTTAATAATCGGATCCTGTCTGGTAAGTGCACTTCCGCCTTTATTGAATTAATTTGTGTACAGCACACAAACGTGAAGAAGCACTCGCGCACAGCCACAATACAATTTCTTTTTGTAACTTTCTCACAGCACTCGTTTTGTATGCATTTGTATGTGTCGTACGTAGGGGATTTATTCACTGGACTTCACACGCTTGTCCGATGCTTCACTTTATAATAGCACATGTTCTGGTTGTGATGATTTTGACGTGTGTCGTGGAGGCTAGCTGTTTTTAGGTTATATTGTTCCCATCGATTGACTGAATTCCGACGACCAACCTGCACTGCGATCGCGGAACGAATGAAACAAACGCGCTCTTGGCATCGCCGTGCTAGAGTGCATTACTACGCGACGTTGCCTCGTCCGCGCGGACTCTGATCTAATCGATTCCCCGAAAACCTCTTCCTCAATAATCCACCGCCCGGTATGAGGAGACGAAATTTCAACCGCTACTTTTCCAAAATCGAATATTTTTCTGTTTTATGCCGTTGTTCTTAACACAGGCAACAGTGCCGTTGGAAGAGGACGGGCGGCCGTGTTCGGGTGCGTGAGCGAGACAAGGCGACGATCGCTGAGACATTCCGGGAACCGATGGGAACGTGTTTTCACTTCGCACTAAGCGCTCGCCTCGTCGGCGTGTTGATGTGGTGGGGTTGGACGTTTCAGGGAATCTCGGCTTCGCAGAAGGTACGAATGTGTACATGGCCGCCTTACCTCCGGCTGCGGTTCCCCAAACTATTTTTAGAATGGCAATTTCAAAAATTGTGGGCGAACAACGTAATCACTATTGAATTTATTCTTGCGTGCTTTCACAGGTATGTGCCAGCGGAAATATATCAAAATGAAGGTTTTAATTGTCATAGTATCGTAGGGCCAGGGGCCACGTTGCACAACTATTTAGTTTTTTAATCTAGAAATGTACTAAACTAAATTAAAATTAAGAATACAAAACTCGTGATAAAATGAAAACGATTTAATTTCTTTTATTTTTTAACTACATTATGACTTAATATATGTAACATGAATCGATTTACGAAGTAGGACAAAATATTATTATTGTTCGAATTTGCAAGTTTTAAACGAACCTTTCTGCAACGATTTGAATAAGTCACATATAACTTCTTGGAAAACTGCATTTTTTTAACGACCTCTGCCTGAAGAAGACAAATGCGACTTGATAAACAATACATAGCAGGGGTATCAACAGATAGTTCAGATTCTATTTCTATATAATCCGAAACGTACAAAAATAATATAAATATTAATTTCAAGGAGGAATTGTTATAATTTTTAAATAATTAATTTCGACAACTTTTACTTCCCATTATCAATATTGCCAATTAATATTCAAGTTAATACAAATGAACTGAAATATATATAGAACTAGATAATGAATTTATCAAGACCCATATGACACAGTTCACTCAAATCAAGAAGACAATCCTGTGGTATAGTCTGTTCGTTGGATCGTACGTCACAAACTATCGCTTCAAAAAACGACGAAAGTTTTACAGTGCGTTCTTTTTCTAACGCATTTGGTTTCCTTTATCAGACTGAATGTTTTTGCGTCGTTTCTCGAAGCGATAATTTGTGACGTACGACCAAAGATCCAACGAACAGACTATAGATGTCCTTATGTTTGACATTCATTTAAATGATTAAAGTTATTTGTTCAATCCTGCAGTAGAAAATAGAACTTTCATACGTTGTTTTGTGGTTAGAAAGTTACAGTTTACCTCACGCAAAATGGTTGCTATGGAGATTTACTTTCGCCCACTCTTGTGTCACTTTCGCCCACTCTTATGTCACTTTCGCTCACGCTTTTATAAATACACATTATTATTATTATTATTATTATTACTTACTTGCTTATACACTTGTAAATGAAAATTGTCACTTCGAAATAGAATATTGGGCAAAGTTATTAAAAAGGCCATTAAAATAGGCAATTAAAACTTCACCCGTAATGCTATTTAAATTGTGAATCTTAAGCGATTCTTCTTCGCTCATTGTAAAAATAATATTATATTTTGTTACGGATGTTTGCCGAAACTTTATACATATATATTATTGAGTATCAACTATTATTAGAGACAAAAGTGGTACAAGTTACTTAGCGTCGCCGATTGTGTTGTTTATATGACGTAGACGATCGTGTTATATTGGCGCTTGTCTTTTTTTGTCGTCGCTCACAGCGGGACACTAGATTATTTTAGTGCGGGTCGTGCACGGCGCATCGAGCAACGCCGACCGCCGTACACCAGATTTTAAAGCGGGCCGGGCACGGCACATCGCGCAAAGCCGCAATACATTTCTTTTATTTGAACCTACGTTTTAAAATGAATTTTCGGCAGGATTGAACAAAACGTAATACACCACTCGTGGAGTTACGAATTCGCTCACTTGTGTACCTTCGCACACTCGGCTGTCGCCTCGTGTGCAAATTGGTACACGCGTGAGCAAAACACGTACTTTCTCCACTTGTAGTGTAATATACTATTTCCAAATATTCCTTAGAAAAACCTAAGATTATTAAATTATTTCACAAAGTACGATATATTGTACAATTATCATCTATAATATTAAATTCGTTTATTGACCAACATGCATAATCTAATAATAGGACAAATTACAATAAAATGGTAATTATAAGTTCCAAAAAGTTACAAAACTATAAATTAGATACAACTTGTTGTTCGTTGTTGTTCATTATTTTGGCATTGTGATATTCGTTTTTGTAGTAATATGGTGCAATGCAGAGTTAATAAATAATAATAGTCACCATCTAATTTAAACAAGCGAAATTTTAGAAAATGTCGTTGTATTCTCTCAACCAGAAGCTGTTGCTTAAAAATTTTGTTCTGATGATTTTATTTAACATTCCCACAGCTCTACAACCTTTTGCCAATCCTTTGCTGATCTTCACCCTTCTTCATCCTTACTTGTGACTGTTATTAGAAAAACAAATATTTTTTAAATTCCAAAATCAACATCAAAATGTATACTTTATATAAAATGGACTATTATAAAATAATAAAATATAATTCTATTCTTAAAAAAAAACAAAACAATACAACACTTCTGTAAAATTTAAAACAAATTTTAAATTTTTGTAATTAAATTTATTAAAAAAACGATTTATTTCTTAAATAATGAAATCTGCTTTTCTTTAAATGTTAATAATATTGTCAATATGAATATCCATATATCTATGATTATCGATTAGAGCTAACTCGGTTAGTCTTTCTTGAGACATAGTAGCTCGCTGCCACGATTTGAATCTTTTCAGTGCAGAAAAACTTCTTTCTGCAGAAGCAACGCTAACGGACATAGTACATAATATTTGTAAAATTATTTTTATATTCAGTAAATATTGGGGTCAAATTTTCTGTATGCAGCAAGCATTTTCTGGTAATTAATCTTTAGGTTTATTTTTCTTTTGCCATTGTAATTTCCAAAATTCCAATTAAGACTTAATTGCTATTGCACATGTTGTATTTTCAGGTAAAATTTTATTTAAATATGTTGTAGATTATAAGTGACATCTAAATTTTTGCCAATTTGTTGTCAATAGAACACCAGGTATTATTGTGTTAAAATTGAACCAATCCATCGTGTCTTTATTAAATCTGTATTGCAGATCTGTAATAATATTATTCAGGAGAGGAACCCAAAACAGCGAACCACGTACATGCAAACGTCCATAAAAAGTAAATAAGTAGTGTTAACTTAATATAGTTACTTGAGTACGTGAAGGTTAAATATCACTTAATTAAAAACACAGTTATATTCCTTTCTTCACTTTTTATTTTTTCATGTACATTTAGCTGTGAAAAAATAAAAAGTGAAGAAAGGAATATAACTGTGTTTTTAATTAAGTAGTGTTAAAATATATAAAACTAAAAGGAAGTGGGAAAGAAACAAATGAGTACAAAAAGAGAAAGAGATATTGACAGCACTGAATATGGATTCCAAGGTTTACAAATGAGCAATGGAGAATAGAAAAAGATAGAAGAACGGAAGCAGCGAAACAAAACGTTGTAACAACAACAGAATACCAAAATAAAACAAAGGAAAATGAAAACAATGACAAAACTCACGGAGAAGGCAAATCTAAATATAGCTAAGAACGATGTGGAAATGGAGGAACTAAAGAGCATGTTTAAAGATTTGATGAGAGAAATAGCAAAAAATAGTAATAAAGAAGAGAAGTGGGAGCTAGAAAAGCAAGAGATGTTAAAAAGAATCGACAACCTGGAAACAAAGTGGAAAAGTAAGAACAGCAAATGAATAAAAAATATCATAATAACAGGCTTAACAGAAGAGGCAAACCAAGAATAGAAGGAAGTCGAGATTTTCACATTATATAGAGAAAAACAAATAATATGAGTCGAAGTTAGGACATGGCAAACAAAACAACAAATAATGAGAGCTAAAGGAAATCTAAGAGGGTCCAAGATATACATAAATAATGACCTAGCACATGAAAAAAGATTCGTACAAAAAAATAGATAAATAGCAAGAGAAGAAAAAGTAAAAAGGAAATAGAGTAAGAATAGGATACCGAAAGATAACAAATTGGTTGCTTGAGTTACGTGAAGATCAAATTAATTTGATAAATAAAGCACTAATAACCTTTCTTCACAATTTTATTTGATTAACCAAATGTACATTTCGGACACAAAGTGACCATTATCAATGGATTAGTGCTAATCCATTGAAAGATAACAAACGAAAGATAACAATTAACAATTCTCATCACAGTGAGAAAATGACGTAAGAAAAAAGTTAAATACAATATAAATTAGAATATGGAATGTAAGAAGTATTAAAGGAAAAGAAGAGGAATTAATAGAAGAAATTTAAAAAAAATCCGAAAAAACATAATATACGAAAAATATGGGGACGGCAGAACAATGAGCATGGAAATCAAAATGGAAGAAACTACATGGAATATAATTGTGGCATGTGCACCAAATGAAGACGACAAAAAAGAAGAAAAAGAGAAATTTTACGAGACACAGCAAACATAAATAGACAATAGCAAAGGAATCACAATAACCATGGAAGATCTTCATGGAAGTGTAGAGCAGGATAACAATGGTAAAAAATTAGAAAAAAAAACACCAAAACAATGAGTTTTATTAAGACTAAAACAAATCATTTATTGAAACAACTACTTCTCTGGCTAATACCTCGACAGACATTGAATGGCACAAAAGTAATTTGCGTGTTACAAATAGCAAGACTATCAAAACTAGTTTTAACGCATTTATTTCTGTCAAATAAACTAAACAATTATTAGTTAATTTTCAGCAACGTATTTTAATACGTTTTTATTAAGGCAAAAAAGATACAGGGGAAAGTATGGTGATGAGAACAGAAACAAAAATGAAAAATAATTATAGAATTATGCATAACAAACAACCTCATTATGGCAAACACAAAGACATATACAAATAGACTACTCCTTAACAGACGCAGAATAAAGCTGAAATAGGGAACGACCACTACTTGGTAAAAATAGAAATTAACACAGGAGCACAAAACTTGAAGAGTACGTAGTTGAAAACAATAATAAACAAAATTACAAAATGCCAAAAATTGAAAAGAAAGAAATTTGGATTGAATGCTAATCAAAAATAGAGAAAACAAAATAGAAGGAGCAGAAAGCAAATAATGGGTGTCCAACAATTATTGCAGTCCCTGGTGGCGTTGGAATAAAAAACGTAGGTCGATTCTTACATGTTGCAAATAAATGAACTGACATTTTTAATGCACATTTAGGTTATGTTTGACAATTAACATGTCATTTCACTTATTTGGCACATGAAAGAATTGACCTACGTTTTTGATTCCAACGCCACCCGGGACTGCAATAATTGTTGGACACCCGTTAGAAAAAGTACAAAGAAATCATAAGTGAAGCAGCTAAAGAGAGCTGTGGAACAATCACTATATCAAACAAACAGACAAAGAAAAGCAGGTGTTGGTCAGAAGAGGTACCAATTTGTAAAAACAAAGAAAAGAAAATTGGAAATATTGCATAAAACAAGATTACAGAAGATATAAAATAACAAATAAAATAGTGGAATACAAAATTAAGATAGCAAAAAAGCAATTCTGGGAGCAGTTCGGTAAGAAACTAAAAGAAAGGTTTACAGAGAACCAAAAGATGTTTTACAATACAATTAAACAAATGAAAAATAAAAGGACATTAAGCCAACCAACTATAAAAGACAAAAACGGAAATATAATAACAGAAGAAACGAAGATATTAGAATGGTGGAAAGAATACTTTAACGAAATAACTGAAACATACCATAATGTAGATGAAGAAGGTGAAATAACAATCGAAGAAATGGAGGCAGCAATCAAGAAAATAAAACTAGGAAAATCTGTTACTTAAAGACAAAGCAAAAAGAAATAGCCGAGAATACAAAGATAGGGTATAGAAATATGGAACTATTAAAAATTTAAATAATAATGTTTACCGACGACATAACACTAATACTAGATTCCGAAGAAAAACCTGGAAATATACACAAAGAAGCTGGAAAAGATAAATATGAACAAAACCAAAACAATGATAATATTATCAAAAGGGAGCAATCACAGAATAAAGTTAAACTGAAAACAGATAGAGCATGTTAAGCATTTCAAATACCTGGGATCAACAATAGAGGAAACAGGGAAGATAGATTCAGTAAAAGATGAAAAACTAGGCAAAGCAGGAATGATCTACAACACAATAAAGAAAACATTCTTAGAGAAAAAAGAGATTACAAAGGCAATAAAAACAGAAGTATAAAAAATAATTTAAGACATTCATTGCTATATAGTAGTGCGTCACGAGTAACCACAGAGAGTAAGAACAGCAAAACCAATGCAATGGAAATTAAATACATAAGAAAGATAGAGGGAATTACAAGAAGAGACAGAGTACGAAATATAGAAGTAAGAAAACAGCCCAACAGCTCAATATTAAACCAATAAAATCAGTAATAAAAGAGACAATTAGGTTGGATGGGTCATATATACAGATTAGAAAATAGCAGAGTAACGAAAAGAATACACTAGGTAAAAATACAAGGCAAAATGAATCAGGAAGAAGTACATCAAGCAGCGGAAAGAAGAGGAATAGAATGGAAAGAAATAAGAAAAATGGCACAAGATAGGCAACAGTGGTAAAGAAGTGTAAAAGAAAATAAATCAGACGTATTGTAGAGAATAAGTCCGACATCCGTAATGGATAAAAGGGGAAAAGATAAATAAAAATAATCCTCTTTAATAGATTGATACATTTTTGGTCTATTTCTCTGGTATTTGGTAATTCGAGGTTTCGTCATTTCACTTTGTAATTCGTTTAAAATATTGACTGCATCATTATAAATTGTTTAAATGATGTAAAAAGATAAAGTTATTAGCGTAAGATTTATCCATGTACTCAAAGTTTTCGCATTTCGCCGAATTTCTAAAATTTTCGAACAAAGAGCATACCCTAACTGAAAATTCAGATACAAATTGAATTCTTTAGCAATTTAGCTTTATTAGAAGATTATCTTCCCATTGCGAGATTAATTCCAATAACTCTACAATGTTTAAAAGCATGTTTATCACATGGTATCTTTTGAACGAACCATTAAAAAATTAAATGACTTCCTTAATGGTACCAATGGCATGGCGAGCAGCCTGTACTTGCTTACATTTTGATATGGACAAATTTAAAGCATGGTTGAAACATGGCGTTCTAAAAACGTTGAACAAGGTTGACTGCAAGTTGGATACAGTACCCTTCAATTCTTCCATCATAACGGAACATCCATCTGTTACAATTCAAGTATAGGTTCATGAGTAACATCATTATAATTATCATATTTCAAGAGACATTTGTGAAATATTTTTAACTGTTTTCCAAATGATTTTTTAAAGTTATATCACCAGCCGCAATTCTAAACCTAGAATTTCACGAACATTGCCCTCCTTTGTCATACATTTTGTATTTAAGAGAGAACCAGCGTCGATGATGTCGTAAGGGAATATTTTGTTTCCTATCCCAAAAATTATACTTTTGATTATTGGTTTTAATTAATTTTGATTAATTATTCGAAGTATTTCTTTTGAATGATTTTATAAAATTTTCCGCATAAACAATCGAATTTTTAAGGCACTTACTATTTTTATCGAAACAACACATTTACCTGATAGTTTAGAATATTGAGATAGCAATAATTAGCAATATTTGCCAAAGATTCCGTTTAAATAATTAGATAACGTTAGCCAATTAGATTATCTGAAATGTTTTTCAGATAAGTAATATTTAACATCCTTTCCTTCTTTTTCATGTACAGAATAGGGTAACACAAAAGTATAATTTGGTTTTCATTTACGATTTAAAATTCGAAATTTCTAAATTTTATCAACATTAACATTACTAAATTTAACTATACCAATGTAAATTTCAACGTTACTAGACGTACATGTTGTATGCTCCTTTTTCTCTTGCTGAGAACAACCTAAAAAAGATCCTCAAGATTCTCCTCTGTATTCGGTAAATGTCGATGCAGATGTAGATGGATTATTTAAATTGACTATTGGCATAAATTGATCTTTATTTTTGAAGAATCATCAGTTTTTTTAATTTTCTGAACAAATTATCCAACGTGGATTATGATTCGCGCTCTCTTAATGTAAAACAATTTAACGATTAACGATACCAAAGAGGCGAATAGTATCAATATATGTCGAGTATTATTAGAAGAAAGATATCACTTCTCTAGCTAAAATAGATCGTTGACTAAATTCACTAACACTTAACTTGTTTGTTTGAAATATTAGTAATTTTTAAGAATAAAAAAAGTAAGGGAACATTAATTCTTAATTACCCAATTAGTTTTTCTCCACATATTCTTTTCTCTTTGTATTAACCTTTACTTATGTGCTCTCATGCAATACTTCATAGTTCTGCTTGTATTTTTGTTTTTTTATTAATAAAAAACCTCTCTATGTTTTTTCTTATAGTCTGTTCGTTGGATCTTCCGTCGTACGTCACAAACTATCGCTTCGAGAAACGACGCAAAAACATTCAGTCTGATAAAGTAAACCAAATGCGTTAGAAAAAGAACGCACTGTAAAACTTTCGTCGTTTTTTGAAGCGGTAGTTTGTGACGTACGACGGAAGATCCAACGAACAGACTATACCTATATTCTTGATTTTGTTTATTTTGTTTTCAATTGTATCAATCTCTGCGATTATCGCGCCTTTATTGAGTACGGCAGTTTTTGTTACTTCTACCTTTACTGGTACATATTTCCTTTTCTAGGATTTTTTTAATTCCTGATTTCTCATCTTCTTTGTCTACCCTTAATTATTATATATTTATCTTTTCTCATTTTTTCTTCTCTTTCTAATTAATTTTCTAATTATACGATTCTGTAATACTTCCTTTTCTTCTTTCCATCCTTTTCCTCTTTCATACATGTCATTTCTCAGACCTTTAATTTCACTTTTGATGTCACTGGTTTTTTTCTTCAAGCGCTGCCTCACTATTTGTATGATATGTAGGTGGAAAATATTATTTGAAATTTTCTAAAGTGATTGTAAATATAAGACGTTGTATCAATTTTGAGGTTATGTTTATCTGTTTTGAAATTATTCGTAGTAACACCCAACTACGGTAACCATTAGGACATATAGGAGTCTTATAACGTTCCAGGTCTTAATCAAGAAGATTATTGCACTAATTTATGAAATATTACTGATTTTCAATAGCTCTAGTTGAATACACACAGAGGTCACTCAGAATAATAAATAATAAATCCTAACATTTTAGCAGACGAGCTACATACATTTTCAATATGTTTATAGAACAGAAGCTCCGAATCAATGAGAACACTAAGATATTTGGCGGTTGAATTTTAGATCAGAACGGAATACTCTATTTTATATCTTGACGGAAACTTAAGTGTTTTACGAGTATATGATATTGAACTACATTTCGTTAATTTAAATTTATTTAAAATGCACCAATATTAAGTTGAAGATTACCAACATCAGCTTGATTAGATATGATGTTATATATTTTAATATCGTCCGCATAGTCCAATGTTAAATCATTAACCCGTGGTTAATGTTTTAATGAGGTAGTCAATTAAAGAGATTAGAGAACTTATTCTTGACTAGTTATAAACCTATATTGCTTAGGTGAAAGATTATGTTATGCATTACATAATTCAACATTTAAAAGAATAGCAATCCGTCCGTAGTTTTCTACACGCGTAATGTCTCCCTTCTTGAATACAGGATAACTCTTTGCACCTTTACTGAGGTAAGGAAATGTAGATGTCTTAATCGCCATTTATAGATCTAAGTGGTTTAGCATAGAAATGCAAGTCTAGTACCTCTGATATGAAAGTTGGGAATCATTTCATCATCTGCAGTGAATTTGTTTGCTAGCGTAGCCATTATCATTAAACTGTCTTTTTTAGATGCATAGAAAATCAATGATAATTTATTTAGAAGCTTCTACAGATATACTTCCACTTATTAGATAATTTCAGCTTCTTTGAGTTGCGCTGTGCAGAATGCAATTTTGATTCTGATTAACGATCAGCCTTAGTTCCATAAAATTACCAAGTCGAGGTTTGAAATTATCTTCATCTAGATCTATACAAGATATCTTTAATCGCTGGAATATAATCGGCAAGTCGCTTATTATTAGACTTACAATTTGTCTCTCTGCACCCATATATAGGGCAACAATAAACGCTTTCAGGCTGTTTAAAGCTTAGAACTATTTTTACACGACCAACGATTTTGCGAGCTTTAATATTTGATAAATCTACGCATAATCAATATTAACAACAATATATTAATTTTATAAAATAATATATTGTTCCCAACGTGACATATCATTTATATTTTAAAGAACTTATTATGAACCATAATATTCAGCTTAAAAAATATTTAGGTACCCTTCATTCCCCAACAATACAATACAATCCAATATATCTTTATTCCTATAAAAACATACAAATATAGAAATGCGCGTCAGTTGCACATAAATATGAATATACATATTATTTTATATTATAACCTAAATACTAATTTATATTACATGATTCAATTGTTAGAAGCAACTCAAAAATTCTTTTTCTATATCTAGTGAAGTTATTTTCAGTCTTAATTATCTTGGGAAGTTTGTTATATAATTTCATACAATTGTATTCAACTCCATTTTCTGAAAAGCGGTACTTATGAATAGGGTAAGCAAAATCTATTTTATTTCTCGTTGAATGACTATGTGTATGCTTCTTCAGGTGATTTTGGGTCCATACAAATGATTCTTGATAAATATCCCGGTTACTGATTGTGTTGGTTTAAGTTCCAGCATACCTCTGAGAGCTCTTTTTTGAAGAATGAAGATTTTGTTGGAGGGTGTTGAACTACCAAAAAAATTATACCGTATCTTATAATTGCCTCAAAATTTTCGTGATATGTCATTTTTAAAATAGGTAATGATACGTTATCTTTTAAAGATCGAAGCATGTAACTTGCTTTATTTATTTTCTTCGAAATATAATTTATATGTTCATTCCATTTCAATTTATAGTCAATGATAACCCCCAGAATTTTTGCACATTTGTTCACTTCTAGCTCGGTGTTTTATTTTAAAGTATCTGGAGTTGTTATTGTTTCAGTTTTTTTAAGCAATGCATTTAGTTTTAGTTTTATTTATATTCAATTTATTATTATCACACCAGTCAAATATCAAGTTCATTGCAATTGCCCCGTTAATAAATCATCCTTTTTTTACAATTATACACACATTTGAGTTATCTATAGTTTATTATTTTGAAAAAAATAGTATTGTTAGATTAATACTTCCCTGTGGCACACCACTATGAATTTCTTTGTTTGTATTCTACTAATTGTTTTCTATTACTTAAGTATGATTTAATCCAATTATAAGAGATTCCTCTAAAACTAATATGATACAATTTTTATAATAAGAGTTCGTAGTTAATACACTCAAACGCCTTAGACAAGTCCAGTAGTATGCCACAGAAAACTATGATGTTTTCCGCAGCTGAGTTTACTAGTTGAGTGAAATCATATAATGCTGTATTGCAATTTCTTTTCGATATAAATCAATGCTGATACTTTGACATGACATACTATTATATTTAATTAAGAAATACATAATTTGCTTAGCAACTATATATTAAAATATTTTTGAAAAGGTATATAGGAGACTAATGGATAATTTTCAACACTAGTTGGATCACCATTTTTTAGAACCACTTTAAAAAGCTTTAATTGTGTTGGGAATGTTCAATTTTCTAGGGATTCGTTGATTATGTAGCATAATCAATGCATTTTTAATTAAGTCTGATGAAATTTCATCTAAACCGCTGCTTTTTTATTGGCCATATTATTTATTGTGTCAAAGATCTTGTGTAGTTATTGGGTGAAAATAGATGGTATTTATTACTTTTTAGTGTTTGGATTTACCGACAAAGTAGCTGACACATGCTTAAGCTGATTAGCTGCTGAATTTACAAAATATTAATTAAACTTGTCAGGGCCAATTTCTTGAGGTATTTTGCGATAGGATTTATTTATTTATTTATACACGGTTACACCTTTTATACAATATATAAACAAAAAATCTCTAGAGATCCATAACTAACACTAATTATCAAAAAATGTATAATAATAAACATAACAAAAATGAACACACAATTTACTGCTCAAATAGAAACATAAAATTTATTCTTGATAATTCCGAATTTGCAATTGAATTTACCAAAGTTCAAAGAAAATAAATCAAAAGTTGCGCTTACATTTAAATTATTTGCAAAGCGCATCATTCTTAAACTAGGATTATTAAAAGAATAGTTATTTGAAGTCATCTTTAATCTAAATACTGGCCTAGACCTCATAGTTCTCAATGATACGGGAATATAAAAATTGAAACAATGTATAATATTACAACACAACCTACCAGAAATTATTTTATATAAAGTAAATAAATCTAATTTAATTTTACGTATCACCAAATTGACAATGTTAAGATGACAACAAATTACATTATATTCTTCAGATCTAACATTAAAAATAAAGTCAAATTTAAAAAATATAAATGAGATAAATTTTCTCTGTACACGTTCCAATTTCTCCTTGTATTTTTTATAATGCGGAGACCAAATCGTAGAAGAATATTCAAAATTTGACGGAACTAAACCGAAATACAATATTTTAAGCGTTTTATAGCTAAACTGACCGACACACAGTGGTTCAGAACGTGAAAAACGCAATCGAAATTGTTTACTCTTTACTTTTAACAGATTTTACATTAAAAGTTGAGTAAGTTATGTTTTTGGGTTGGCTGAATCTGAAATTATGCATTAAAAACTCGTATTTATCAAAACAAGCAATAAACTTTATCCAATAATAAGTAATGTTACTTAATAATACACTTAGCAATCTATAACAATATTATAATGACATTAATAAATAACCGCATTTGCTTGTTGTACAGTCTTTTTAATTACACCCTAATTTCTATACGCTGCAACGTCTTAATTTTACTGAACTTTGAAAGCAAATATAGAAAAACTTATGTAAATAAGATGCATATCATTAATATTATCAAATAGAACAACTATTCAAAATAAAATTAGTGCAATTTTAACTTTCTACGAAGAAGTTGAAAATTTGATTTTCGATCACGTTTTTCGCGTACTGAACCACTGTGCGACAGTTGTCAATTTACTGTCAAAATAAAGACCCACATCCTTCATAATATCAACTTTCTAAAACAATGCTACTTATCTTATAATTATGTTTTAAAATATTAGTACGTCTTCTGTAGGTGACAACTTTACATGTATTAATATGAAGATCTAAACAATTAATACTACACCAGAGAGATAGATTGAACTTCAAAACAATTAGCTACATTATCAATATCATAATAAAACTTTTAATCATCTGCAAATAGTAGACACTTTGAAAAATTAAAACAGTCAACTATATCGTGAATAAAAATACTAAATAAAATCGGACCAATATGTGAACCCTGTGGAGCACGGGAGGGAACGTAATAATATTTGATAAATAATTTTTAATTTTGACCACCAGGGATCTATTAGATAGGAAACTAGCAACCCAGCTAACAACATTAACATTGAACCCATAATTTTTTAGTTTTTAAATTAAAATACTATGCTGTACACGATCAAATGCTTTACAGAAGTCTGTATAAATAGTATCCACTTGTACATGATCAATAAAGGCATCTAGTAAAAAGTTTTCAAATTCAAGTAAATTACCTACATGTCTGGCTCATCATTCAATGTCTGTCGAGAAGTAGTTGTTTCAAAAGTGATTTGTTCTTGTAGTCTTAATATGACTCATTTGTTGTAGATTTTACGAAATATTTTCTTTTTTTTTATAATTATAAATTACCTACAGTTGACTTACCTTCATGGTTTTATGTTGCCGATCAGTAATTAATTGTTTCAACATTCACGATAGTTGACAAGCCACAAACTTATCAAGAATTTTGGGAATGGTGGATTGCAACGCAACACCACGATAATTTTCAACCTTTTTGCGATCACCACCTTTAAAAATAGGGTTAATGCTTGTTGCGCTACACTCTTGATAAAAATAGGTTTTAAGTAACTTTTTCCCAAGTATTAGGAAAGTGAGAGAAATTCCATCAGGCTCCATACTAAAGATATTATTAAGTACTAACAATTCATTATAAACATCCTGTAACGATATTGTTAATAATGAAGAATCAATAGTATATAATGGATTAGAGTTAACAGTATGATTACAATTAGAATCAGTTCCAACAAAGGCCTTTGAGAAAAAATTACCGAAGGCGTTTGCAATTTCCTGCCCATTGGATAAAACGTCCTCTCCGTGTGTCATTGATGATGGAACACTTGATTCTTTATTTTTATCCTTAATAAATTTCCAGACGCTAGATGGAACACATCTAATATTTTGTTGAACACGTTCACAATATAAATCGTAAAGATCTTTACTTAATAATGAGCATTGCTCTCGAAGATTGCTGAATAAGATGTAGTCGGAATAGTCGCCGGAGTTTTTGTATTTAGTGTGGGTTGCTTTTTTGTCCTATGTAAGATCAATTAAGGTCTTATTAAACCACTTTGGATAGTGAGAAGAACTAATTTGTTTGAAAGGAACAAACATCGATATTACGTTATTTACTACATATATTGTAAAATGATGCAACCATAACTTCAACATTATCACTAATAAATACACCATCCCAATTAATGTTGGAGATATAGTTATTAATTACAGCGTAATCACACTAAAATTGTAAACTATTTCAGTAAAGTTTAAATTTGAATCTATTACATTAACATCAAACGAGAGCTCATAACCATTATGATGAATGGAATTATCACATATATTATCATATAATAATTCCATAGAGATATTTTGTATGCTAGTCAAGTAACAAAGTGATTCCACAATAGTATTAGCAAATAAATTGTTTCCCATAGAAGAGATTTAGTATGTTTTACATATTTATCTAATGTAGAATTCGAAGGAATATAAACTCCGCCTATAATTACTTTATAGCCACCTATTTTTACTAAGAAAAATAATTGTTCAATTGACCTTTCTTCTAAATTAATTTCATAACACGTAATAGATCTGCGAATAGCGATAAGGATACCCCCTCCATGAGATCTATCACTAGTTCATGAAGAACGATCCACGCGAAACAACACAAAATTCTGAAATTGTAAATCATTAATATTATCAGACAGTCATGATTTAACATGATTTATTACATCAAAATTGCTTAAATTTACTGCATTCATGATGTCCTTAGGCTTAGTCCGAATTTCGCCTGCATTATGAAAGTAAAGCCTCAGTTTTTTTGCTGCTTTATCCAAAGAATTTGATGGAGAGTGCCCATCCTTTTCTGGAATAGGATGACCCATAACATATTTGATGGATAATTTTTTTCGCCAGAAGTCAACCGCTCCGATAGCTCCATATTTAACGATTTAAGATGATTTCAAAACACGTAACGCACTTGAAGAATGATCAAATATTAATTTAATTGGGCGGAGTACGGTTCCTTTGCTGCCTAATCGAACTATCTTCTTCGGAGGAATAAAATCCGATAGACAATTAAATAAATTCATGGCCATAGAGGGGTCAAGCTTAATGCGCGTATTTGTGTCCGAAGATACAGATTCCGGCATATTATTAATAATTACATTTTTGGATCTATTTGCTCTAACATCAATTTCTTCAATAATGCTGATACATGAGCTGAAAGTGGTATTTACTTGTTCCAATTCCACAAGTTTCTTAAGCAGTTCATCAAGCGTGTTATTTATTTTTCTATTTTCAAGTTTCAAATTATTAATTTCAGAAATTAATTGTTTTAATTTTCAAATGCTAGATTGTCGCATTTCGATGACACTATATCTATAGATAGTTAGAGACTTTTTACTAATACGATTAGATCATTCATCGAAACATCACATTTATGACTCGGTAAACAAGATGGGTGACAAAATTTGTTACACGACTGACAAGTTTTCCTATTAGCCAATTTGTTACGGTAATTTAGGGTAAACACACAGCGCAATATTTCAAGCTGCGCGGTCGTTCGCAGCGACTTAATTTAACAAACACAGGAATAGAAGACCACGGAATGGAAACAAAAGAAACAGAGGAAAATGTGATTTTTATAATACAAGAAAATAAACATATTAATACGTATATTTTCTTTGACCTCGGTCAAACGATACACGTGCTCGCTAATTAATCGCAGACACAAAAAAGACAGCAATCAAGCACGTTTGTTTGTTCGGTTAAAATAAACAATTACGATTAAAGTATAGGACAGATAATTATCAAAGTTACCTGATGCAATACTTGTACATAACTCTATATGGTCGCCAAATTTTATAAAATTACAACTGAGAAATCTACCAGAATAGCGTGAAAAACTGGAGCAGTACACAAACAAGGTCCTTAACTATAGATCAAGTAGCTTTGACCTTATTGGCTATCACAATATGTATTTTGTGATGTCGTAAAATAGGTTTATATTCTGGTAAGAAAGTAGCCAGAATGTCATATAAATTAAGTAGATACTTGCATTCTATAGTTCCATTTGACATAGGTATAATAGTTTTAATTTTTCTATTTCTAAAATGTTTATATTGAGAACTACTATTAAAATGTCGCAATAGTGACCCCATAAATGGATTAATTTGATCAATTACATTTATACAATTATACACATTAATCTAAGTTTTACTGTTTAAAAGATTAAAAAGATATTTACATTTTTATCAGAAACAATTATTAATAATACTGGTGTCTCTAAATTTGACAATTTATGCTAGATGAGCCGAGGAACCAGTATCTATTGTGTAGCACTCTGATATTTGTGGGTGATCGCTAATGATGTCACACGATGATGTATTGGTTATTCTAGTACATTCTTTTATCAGAAAGATGCTATTATAAGATTCTATTAGATTTTTAAAGTCATTAGAGGATTAAGTTTATTTAAGAATATCGATATTAAAATCGCCGGATATAAAAACATGTTATTATTAGCCTCTAAAATATTGACTAATATTTCGAACTTAAGAGGAAATCATTTGATGTCGGTATTTTGAGCTCCATAAATTGTTACGTAAGTAATGTCCCTCTTGTGATTTTTCCTGTCTGTCTCTTCACATTAGAAAGTATTTGTGTCTGATAAACAATTAATGTCTTCGTGACAATTATATTCGATATTATTTTCGAAATATATAGCTACACCACCATGTGCTACGGCTCGACATGAAGAGGACACTAGGTTATAATTTAGCAATCTAATTGTTGATATCTGTTGTGAATTTTGCCGGTTTTTGCTTAAAATTATTCGGTTTCTTTGCTATTCTGAATAAAAAAGGATTTACACAGATTCCTTTTGGTCAGGTAGAGGGTTTCTTTAGCCTGCTCTGGTACGCCGACTTTGAAAGAAGAGTACTGCAAAGGATATTTTGATTCGAGCTGTAGACATTCAACTGTTTTGAAGTTCTCGCTACTTAAATATTTTCATATATCTTCATTAGTGGTCGCAGGATCGAAATGGGAGAATGTTTTTATGTTGTTCGTCTGGAGTTGGTTTGTTTACAATTTTTTGTTTCAACGATTTTTCGGTGGATTTAATTTTTGTTGATTTTGCCATTTCTGGTGCCACCTTATTGCTAGCAGAATCATTAGAAAAATCTACAGATTTGACTGTAAATTTCTTTCCAATTGCTGTGTTTATTATGGTTTTGTTATTGGTTAATTGTAGGGTTAGAATATCTTTTCGCATATTCTTAATGATTCTAAGTAGTTGATTGATTTTATCGATTTAATATTATGTTTTTCCAATTTCCTTCCTCTGTACACGTGATTTTTCACCTTCCTTTAGACAGGTCGAATTCTCGAGAATTTGGATGGGGATGGTGGGTGAGTTCTGGACGCAGCATCTTATTGTAAGTCTGCTTATGACTCTGTGTTTGAACCAGAATTTGGCTCTTCCTTTAGTCAAGTTCTTCCTGCTGTTCTCATAGTCTTTTAGACTGCCTGAGATTTTGTTTTCGTATTATTTTACGAACCTAGGAAGCAGATCAATTTAAGGCCATAAAGGTTAAATTATGCATTAAGTGCTTCATGCTGCTTTTAAATCGTAATTTAAGATACGGTTTTGACTTATTAATACTACCTTTCTTTTAAATTTTTATATGGAGGGCGTTTATTTTGGTATATGTTGAGTAGAATGAAATTGAACATGATAACTTTGTTTTTCCACTATATTTGTAGAATTAGAAGATATAATAGTTTTCTTAATATATAATAATAATAATAGGGCAGAAAGACCGATGGTCGATAGCCCAAACGGACAGACTAACACATTAGATTTCATTTGTAAATGTTTTTAACTTTGTATATATGTTCGAATAAAGATGTTATTCTCTCTCTAATAATAATAATATATTTATTGCCCATAAAGGAAACGAATCCCAATTACAAGACAAATCATATAAATATACAAATTAAACAAATATTCATAATAAAAAGTAAATATTAATACAATATAAATTACTGTGTACGGTCAAGATATGAAATAATAGAACTTAAAGTATCAAACACATTAAAACTATTACAAATAATGTTTAAAGGAGATTTCAGCCCCTAATTTGTTCGATGGCACACGATATTAAAAGTTGGCTTCTGTCTACTGCTGAAAGATGGTACATGCAGCCGAACTTTACTTAAACCTAATATGTCGGATGAGTCGACAAAACCATGCAATAACTTATAGAGAAAACTAATACCTGTCTTTTGTCGTCGGTACTCAAGCGAATTAAAATTAAATAATTTAAGTAATTCATTGTGATCAAAACCTCTAATTGGATGATGACCTACTAACTTGAAGTGTAAAAATTTTAAGCATTTTCGTTGGACACTCTCTAGAAGTTGGGACTGTTGCTTATTTTGGGGAGAACATATCAATGCCGCATACTCCAAGTTGGAAAGTACATACGCAAAATAAATAGTTTTAAATATGATTGGGTTTTGAAAATTTGTTGAATTCCGATAAATAAAGCCAAAAGATTTAAAAGCATCATTAACAATAGCCTCAACATGATAATTAAATAGTAGTTTGTAGTCAAAATATACGCCTAGGTCCTTGAAAAATGTGACTCTTTGTATTGGAGTGGTATTGATACAATAATTAAACTGAATTGGATTGGATTTCCTAGTAAAAGACATAGATTTCCATTTACCAACATTCAGTTCCAGTCTATTTTCTTGACATCAAATAGAAACTTTATCTAAGTTACTTTGTAAATTCTGGCAATCGCTCATATTATTTACATTAGAATACATTTTTAGATCATCTGTGTAAAGATGTTCACAGTTCAAATTTTCAGATAGATTATTTATAAAAATATTAAATAACAGCAGGCCTAATGTTGAACCCTGTGGCACATCTGACGTTGGGAAGTAGGAATTAGATTTAAAGCTGTTAAGAGTCATATAGATTTCACGATCATGTAGAGAGGAATTCATTAATAATTTTGATGGTTTGCAAGAACCAAAATTACTCAACTTTTGTAAAATATATACTCATTATTAAACTAAAAGTAACTTAAAATTACGAAGTATTTCCTCATTTATATCAAATAATTTTAGTTAAAACGTGTTCTAAAAAAATATTCAAATACAACCGCGTTTACTGCGTGTTCATTTATTTATCGCGGTCAGTATACTTTCATATATTTCTTTGAACTGCTAAATATCTAGAAGATATCTTGATTAATATAAATAAAAACACAAAACAATATTTATATAGGGTGGTAAATGAAACCATGCGGCTGAGAATTTTAATGTCGAAATACTGTGACCATTGTTTTATCACACTGTTGCTTCATCAGGCAGACTAAAATGGAATTTAACCAAGTAAAAGCAATCAATCCAATATTTATGTAGGTAACAAGCCGGTGCATGTTAAAACAGGTGTTCAAAATGTGATGGCTTCACAAAAACAATTTTTCATTTTTTATTCAATCAAATGCCTTTTTCATTGAGTGAAGAATTTAGCAAGCCTATAAATTGCATTTTTAGGAAAAGAAAAGTATAATAATTTTAAATGGCTAATTTAGAAGAATGCAAACAAATAAAAACAAGAGCTTTATATTATCAACTTCTATGGCACAAGATGTTTATTTACCATAAGTTATTTAATAAAAGGAATCTGATATTATAGCAATATTATTATTTTATTATCATTATATTGTGTTGTGTCAATAATATTTCTTCGTGAAATCACCATTTATTTCGACTTTTTGTCAACTCCTAGGAATTCCCTGCAAATAATAACCTTATATTGGATTTAGCAACTTATTCTGTAAGAGTGCAGTTATTCTGTATATGATCAAATGGAAGTCTTTTTTAAAAAATCTTTACATCATGAATGTTTTTTGTCATTTGCTTTATTTAATGGCCACTACCTGTTTTGTGTATTTTATATTCACGTTACTATATTTTATATTAATACTCCTTTTTTGTTCAATTTTGCCATTTTGAAAATATTGACTCGTTATAAAATTTAAACGTTTACTAGTAAAATTTGTTTCCTTTGAAAATACAGGTAGCTCAATAAATTACAACTTCGACGAAAAAATGGTTCTATATCTATAATAAATAACTTTTTATTTCTTTACAATAAAAAGATATCATTCTTGTTTTTATATCCTGACATAATTATAATTGATATATCTGAACTTTTTCGCCCGTTTCCTTGTCTTTAAATGATCTACGTCAAAAGGATACTAAATAGATCGAAATCGGTCCAATGCTCTTGATTACAGGGAAGCGGTAGTTCACACTATTATTGTTGTAATTTTCGCAGTTGACAGTTCCCTGTAATTATCGGATGCGTATTCACTCCTTCGGGGAGATTTAGTGCAATAGTTATGTATCAATTTAAAGGTATATATGATAATCATAGTAATTTGTGAAATAATTGAAATTTGTTTAATATAAATGTAACAGTACTACTACAAATTTATAAACAAAATATATTCTAATTACAGATTCTTTTTTAACGGTAATAATTAATTAATTCCATTAAATAAATTGTATGTAATTTTGTTACTTTAAACTCGTGATTAAATTTTTTTGCCTGTGAGTAAGATTGCGCTACCACTTATCTAAGGATATTTTAGTAAAATTCCCATTCATAATCTATTTTCATTGACGATGAATGGGGTATTAAATTGCGCATCTCGTTTAAGATGGCGTTCTTATTATCAATCAGAGGCGCATGGATTATAACAATAATTCAGCTAAAAATAAATGCTGACGACCTCCGGCTGGAACATGATAAATATCGTATACGCAACTCTCCATTCAAAGATATTGTTTATTAGTGTTTTAAGTAATTCTGGCATTTGTTATCTTCTACTGGCATGTTGAACCATTTTAAACACAGCACACATTCCAAGCTACCCAAATATTTTTAGAAAATAACACATATATAAATATTTAACATGTCCAACATTAGAAATCGTATGGTGTAGGTAATGATATATAAGAGCCGTTTATTTTAAAAGTGGCCTAAGTACATTTATACTTAAATTGAGACATTTAAGGGTTTGTGTGTTTTCTTACCAAGAATAGAGTTAGGCCACTTTTTGAACTGTCTTGGTCTTCCACAACGTGGTAATAAATTCAGCAGTTTAAAATTTTCAGACTTATTCATTGATGTATAGAAAATTTTATACGGTTCATTTCTGACAAAACGCATCCAACATTTAAAAATATGTTGGATTCGTTTTTTGATTCCCCGTTAGAATTCTTTATCCTTATAAAATTGCGTCTTCTTTTAATTTTGTTGATACAAAATCTTCTTGTCTTATTTCATGTATAATAAATCTCTATCATTAGGTAAAAACGAAAGTCCTGGTATTAAAAATTTGTAATCTATGATTTCCACATTATTTTCAATAGTCTGGACAATTTTTAGCCACATTAAAGCTACTTTAATATTTCTATTTTGCCCTAGATACATGTCACTGTAAGCTATAAGATGTCTTTCACTTCTTAAATTTTTAACATGTTTTAGGATGCATGAAGCTATTTCTTAAGTACCTATCGATGCAATAGTTTTATCCCAAACATACATGAGAACATTATCGTTATGAAAATTGTGAATACTCAAATTTAGAACGTATATTGCATTTATGGTTCTGAAGTAATTAACTTTGGATAAGGTAATGCGAGTCCTGATCTTGTTTTAGTGACTTCCTAGCTGATTCTTCTAGTCTTAAATTTCTTTATCATCATTCGATGCTTTTATTTTGTAATAAGCCGCATTTTTTATCATGTATCTTGTTGAGGTTGGTGGAAATGTAAATTAAAATCATTTTTAAATATTTTTCTGTCCACTCATTAACGCTTTTATTTTATTTTACTTGCAATAAAGCTTGTATAAATTAAACATTTTCCTAAGAGCTGGATCAGGATGTAGATATCTTCTATTAGGATTATGAGATTTGGTATATTGGGATTCAAATTTAGGACAACTTTTAATATGGTTTTGAACGTGTTTTTTCTTGATTTTTCTTGATGATCCAACCTTACGCCCACGTAAATAATTTCCTACATTTGCAGAGTTTAATACACGTTTTAGGCGTCCTTCATATACTTTAAACAGACGGTAATTTTTCCGTTATTAGAATTTAACAAATACCTAAAACTCAATTTCTTGGCGAATCTTCCGTTTTTTGACGTCTTCGTTTAACAGTTCCCTCGATAGCTTCGTAAAGCAATATATTTTGTTTATTAAAAACTCCCAAATACCAAAACTACTCAAAAATATTATTTCATTCTTCTTCTTCGTAATTTTTTTATGCCAGCTTTTCGACAACGGTAATCTTTGTTTTGGAAAACTTTTGAAGGTACAATATTTCCGGTTTGAGTACAATATCTTTTTCCTGAATTCCGTTTAATCTTTAGCACTTTCTGGATGTATGTTTCATCAATCTATTCTCCATTGTTATCTGTATCTTAATGCCCTAAAGACCAACATTGTTCTTTTCTTTAAGTTTTATATTTAATTGTAAATACGTTTCGTAAATTTTGTTTAACTACATTAATTATACGATTAAACATCGATATCGGATGAATGATCCACGTTTAATAAGTGCTCTGTGAGTAAATTGTAGTGCTTCATATCAAAAACAAACTGTATAGTTGTGTTACAAATTCTGTATGTGACAGTTTTGTGTAATTTGGTGTAAATACACTTTCGATGGAAATTTGTATAGTGGATTCGAAATTCCCGACGTTTTTCGCGGTCTCCATTTTTTGTATGGGTCAATGTGGGAAATTGGAATCTCCTATTTTGTGCTAGCGCTCACGTACTCCTTTAACAGAATGCCAACGTGCATATGTTGTAATAGTATCTCTAATGCATTTGCAAGAATGGTTATAAAATCAATTTTGTTGATATCACAAAATCGGAGCTCCGTAAAATAATTTCAAAAACGGCTGGACTACTGTGGACATGTTTAAAGTGTTAGAAGCTCGGCGATGATATTAATGGTTTAAAGGCGGCAATTATGACTCTCCAGAACGAAGTGAAAATGTTAAAATCTCTGGCTCCTATACCAACCACACCACTAGATACAAAAATGGTCAATCAGGAAGTAATAGAACGCGAAAAATATCTTTGCAATGTTATTATATACGGTACTCGTGAAATAAATGGCTCAACTCAAACAAAAAGGGAAAATGATGAAAAATTGGTTAAATGTATATTGGAACACGTATCAATCGATGAAACTCCTTCTCTCTTCAGATTAGGATGAATTGATAATACTAAGCAGAACAAGCGACCGCTAAGACTTCGATTTAGAGATGACCAACGCGAATACAAAATTATGAAAAACCTTTCTTTATTAAAAAATAACAACACCTTTAATGGCATAACAATCTCGAGAGATAACACACCAAAGAAGCTGTAATGTAGTGTTATGAATGAGCTATCTAGGAGCGTCAATGAAGGAGAAAATAACCTGCGAATGAAATATATCAAGGGGATCCCATCCCACCGAAGAACGGGTGGTGGTACACTGTTAGCTGTACGCTCATATATACTGATATTTTTTTCTTGAAAGGTAAGAATTTTATGAAAAACATTTTAAAATTAAACTTGTTCAGTTTTTAATTCCCTTTAACTTTGAAAAAATCACCAAAAAACATCCACTTTCGGTCTATGAATGTTCACTAAAAGCTTTTCCAGTTCCAGTTTTTAACGATAAAACCTTAAGTTTAAGATTTCATCTCAGTGCAATGAACTTTGGGGGCCTCAAAACGGATATTTCCGCAAAAAAAATCACGAAAACAGTACTCCCCCTATTATACTACGTATGTATTGAAAGTAAAAATGGTGATGTGGCCATCATAGTACTTTCTCTATATTTGACACGAAAACTATAAGGTTTACGCAAAAAATTATTTTGAATAATTAATAACTTTTTAATCCAATTATTATTTATTTACAATTATTTGATATATAAATTTCATGTAACTCAATAGTTTATTAGCAATTGGCAAAAAATGTCCAAATTTTCCATTTTAATTTTCTTTTCTCAAAAGTTAAGAATTTTATGAAAAATATATTTTAACAAAACTTGGTCAGTTTCTCATTCCCTTTATTTTTTGTTTGAAAAGATTTGTAAAATTTTTCATATTAAAGAAAATATCAGAAAAAAATAAAGAACAGCCTTGAGTAAACATCCACCTCCGGTTTAGTTTTTCAATTCCAGTTTTATCGATAAAACCTTAAGTATACAATTTCATCTAAATCGGATCATTCGTTTTTAGATACAGCGCCCACAGACATTTTTATGTACGAAAACAATACTTCCCCTATATATACTATATAGGGAAAGTAACAATCTAAATTCTACTATAGCTCGAGAAGATAATCCCATAGTACCTATTGATCAATACCATCTACCAATTTCTATAGATTTAATCCCAAAAGAACCTATTGTATCTGGATTCCCTAAAAACGATTTATCAACTTTTCTTAACTTTAACAAGGCAAAATTTTGACCTTTTCGCGGGAGACTGATCTTTCTTACATAATTTTACCGAAATTAATTTAGCTACCGATGATTTTTACAAATATTTGTTTAATATTATCCATAAACATGTACCCAAATCTATAAGAAAGAGTAATAAATATCGCCATGGTTCACACGAAAAATAATTGAAAACATTAAAATGTTAAGCAATATTATCATCGGAGATAAAAAAAAAACAAAAACAGTTATTTTTTTCATGAATTTAAACGGTTGCGACATCTTATTGAAATAAATATAAAAACACAATATAATATTTATTTGAGTAAGGTGGAGAAAGGAATCCGCGCAAATCCAAAAGGATTATTTAATTACATACATTCAAAAAAGGGATCATCCATGATACCTGACACAATTAAAGTTGTAGTTTGCTATTTTTTTTCTCAGAAACATGTAAGAACCAAAAACATTTTAATTTGAGCCTTAATGATACGTTTGTGAGCCTAGCAGAGGATGAGGTATTAGAGTGCCTAGAAAATTGAAAAATTCTAAAACAGCTTGTGAGGATCAACTACCAAGTTATTTTATTAGGGATTGTGCACATGTATTTGCACGTCTTCTAATTCTACTATATAATCTGTTTTTAAATACGGCGTCATTTCCCACTATTTGGAAAATAGGTAAAGTTTGTCCTCATAAGGATTGTGGTGACCGTTACTACGTGGTAATTCATGATAAACACTTAACTAACGCACTTACTATGTTTTAACCACTACAAATTATGTAATATATATATATATATACATATATTACAAAAACGCACGACTTAAGTTTCGACGGTTTAATGTCATTATCAAGTGAAGCAAATTAATGAAGGAGTTCTATTTATACTAATGTGTGGTGGTTTGGGGGTAATTATTGTCGGGTAGGTAAAAGAAGGGGATTACGCATCGTTAACGGATTATAGGTTTTTGAAAAGTGGCGTGTACATTAAATCTGTTTGCTCGTTAAGCAGATTAACGAGAGGATTATTACTTTCTTTGAAAATTTCGGCAGATTCGAGGAGATTAAGCTTTGTACCTTTGGTACAGTGATGTAAAATTTTTAGATTTTGGATTTTGGGAAATTCATGTTTACATTCTAAAATCCAAAATCTAAAAATTTTACATCACTGTACCAAAGGTACAAAGCTTAATCTCCTCGAATCTGCCGAAATTTTCAAAGAAAGTAATAATCCTCTCGTTAATCTGCTTAACGAACAAACAGATTTAATGTACACGCCACTTTTCAAAAACCTATAATCCGTTAACGATGCGTAATTTTTAGATTTTGGATTTTGGGAAATTCATGTTTACATTCTAAAATCCAAAATCTAGTTTTTTAAGTGTTTAAAGTTTGTCCTATCCATAAAAGCGGAGATATAACAAATGTACACAACTACCGACCTGTTACAATATTAAATAACTTTGCTAAAGTCTTCTACTCTAATATCTATAGAAACGTAAGACCTTACATTTCAGAAATTCAACATTCAACTTATCAAACTTATCAAATCTGTTGCTTATTACTCAATTTATTAGTGAAGCTATTGATTCCCTTGATCAAGTAGATGTTGTCTATTTGGATTTCTCAAGGGCATTTGATTCTATCAGCCATACAGTGTTCTTAGCAAAGCTATGTGGCTTTGGACTTTCAAATAATGTAATTGCTTTCTTTTAATCATACTTACTTGTCAGGTATGAAATAATGGCTTCAAATCTCATATAATTCATGTCTCCTCTGCGAGGGTTCGGATTTAGGCCCATTGTTGTTTGTAATGTACATAAATGACCTACTTACAAATGATGTAACGTTTGGTTCAGCAAAACCTTGACAGTATTCAGCAGTGGTGTTCATTAAATTGTTTAAAACTTAATGAAAGTAAGGGCAAAATTTTGTCTTACACATGCAAAATGAACTATTTAATCGACGACTATTACAACAATGGTACAGTGCTAGAAAGAACTTACGAAATAAAAGACCTTGGTATAACGTTTGATTCCAATTCACAGTCCTCTAAGACCCTAGGATTTATTTTACGTATCTGCAGAGAATTCTCGAATCCTGAGGCCATTACCATTTTATATTACTCTCTAGTTAGATCAAAACTTGAGTATGCTGCTATTATTTGGCACCCTCATTATGAGTGCCATAAAAAGCTTCTCGAACACTTACAAAGACGTTTCTTAAAATATATTTATAAACTTAAAATGGGTACATATCCTCTTAGAAACATAAAACATAGCGAGCTACTCTCAATAAATGGGGACAGTAGTCTTGAAACTAGACGTGTATGTAACAGCACTTTATATGTTTTATAAAACAAATCATCACGCAACTATAATGCATAATGCTCCTATATGCTAAAAAATACCAATATGATCTTAACAAATTCCAATTGTGATTTGTTTAGTAATTACAAAGAAAGCAAACAATTCATCCGTAATTTTACAATTTAGTTCTAACATGTTTAGTTTCGTATTTAATTAAATATTGTATTGTATGTTAATCTTAAGAATGATTGATTTATCCAGATCAATTAAAATTATCAGAAATAGTGCTAATATATCAATGAATTGGGGAACTATAGACCAATAATTCATTTTCAAAGATTTTTGAAAAATTAATTTATATCAGGATAATTGATTTCTTTAACAAAGACAATCTAATCTCAAACTCACAACATGGTTTTCTTAAAGGACAATGCATTGGCAGAGCATTATTTGAATATATAAACTGGATTTTACAATACCTTGAAAATAATAAAGTAATATGTGGAATATTATTAGATTTATCGAAAGCCTTCGATACAATAGACCCCAAATTACAGCTTTACCTTTATGGAGTTAGAGGAGTTGCACATAAATTATTAAAATTCTACTTTTTAAATCGTATTCACTGTACAAAAATCAAGAATACCAGAGTGGAGCCGATCAAATATCAAATTTACTTACTATTAATAAAGGAAATTGATTAATGGTTGAGGCGTTAACTTCGTGATACATTTTGGAAAATTAAACAAAAACGTTTACTTTGTTAATATCACACTTTATTTTTAAGTGACTCGAGTTTCGATCATTAACTGATCATTATCAAACTTAAAGTCTTTAAGTTTGATAATGATCAGTTAATGATCGAAACTCGAGTCACTTAAAAATAAAGTGTGATATTAACAAAGTAAACGTTTTTGTTTAATTAATAAAGGAATTCCACAAGGTAACATTTTAGGACCTTTTTGTATTCGTTATATACATAAATGACTTATCAAGCAATTTCATACAAAAATGTAAATTTTTAAATTATGCCGATGATAGTGGTCTATTACTAGAAGGAGATATGTATCCTGGCTTAATTGACACAGGAAATAGTAATATGAAATTCATTGAGAAATGGTTTCCTTTAAACACCGAAAAAACAGCATGTGTTCTGATCAAAACAAATGAAAGTCTACAAACACCTATTAAATTTAATCTCAGAGAAATCCTCAAATTTAATGATACAATTCAAATATTAGGGATAATTTTAGACGATAAATTAACTTTTATACACACAACTAGTTTATGCTCTAAATTAAGTAGCACTTGCTATAGTTTAGGAATTCTTGTTTTAAATACAAATAATTGAACATTGAGTCTCGTATGAAATATGGACTTATTTTTTCGGGGGCTCAACAAATATAAATAAATTGTTTATTGTTTATAAATTATTTTTTGCACAACTAGTTTATGCTCTAAATTAAGTAGCACTTGCTATAGTTTAGGAATTCTTGTTTTAAATACAAATAATTGAACATTGAGTCTCGTATGAAATATGGACTTATTTTTTCGGGGGCTCAACAAATATAAATAAATTGTTTATTGTTTATAAATTATTTTTTGTAAGTAGGTTATAGGAATTATACTTAAATTAAAATAAATTGAGAGCTGTAGAGGAAAATTTAGACAGGTGCAATTATTAATAATTTCGGCAAACGCATTATAGAAAATTCAATGAATATTTATAAATGTGCAATTATTTTCTCCCCAGATTATTTTAGCAAAAAAATAGCAATTGCACAAGAGAGCAATTTTGTAGATTTTTACTTTGTTTGTGTGTATTATACAATAAATAGCAGTTTAAAATGTCAAAATTATTTTCATTTACCCTTTTATTTTGAAAAGAAAGTCATACAAGAATATCGGTTGCACAACGGTTAATTAGTTCATTATAAGTAAATATCATATTAGAATTCTAAATGATAAGTATATCTAAAATAAATTGTATGCACACATAAATAATGAAATATATAATAATTAAATTATAAATTTAAAACGTGTATATACCGAGGTAACAATTTCCTAGATAAAGAAAATTTAATTGTCATTGATTACTACGGTATAATTTGGTCTACACATCCTTAATTATTGTTATAAATTAATCATTAAGTTTGTTGATTTTCTAGGAAACGAATGTAATCAATAATTAACCCAAGGCCTAATTAGTATCGGGTGGAAAACCGAGAAATAATGTCGAACATTATCGACACAATTTCAACAATGATGTTTATTTCACATTTTATTTACAGAAGCATTGATTTTTTATTTGAGCTTATATTAGCTATTTTGCTAACTATGTTTTTATTATTTGTCTTTACATTAAATACATTATGAAATTATAGCAAAACATAATTATATTTAAATGAAAAAAACGCATTTTGCCATAAAATAAAGATGATTAGGAAATATTATAGGAATATAAATTTATTTTCATTGAATATATAAATTCATTACTTTTATCATTTATATTTATATATTTTTGGGCAGTTAGATAATATCTTACAAATTTATTCCCACAATGAATATTTTCATATATATTCTAATAGAGGAAGTATTTTAATAGTTTTTTAACATTATAGCTCACCGTAAAATATCTTAGAATATTTCAAACAAATATTTTCATCAGAATTACCTGGTGCAGCTAAAAATCAACAGTTACAGACCCTGCTTCCAGTTCTGGGGAAAATATTCGAATCGATAATCAAAAATAAGTTACTTCACCATATTTCCCATGCCATTCCTCCTTACTAGTTCGGTTTCCTGCAAAATAGATCCACTCACCTTCCACTGGCAATAATCACCTCCAACAGCCAAACAGCAAACCTCGAAGGACGCAAAACTGCAATAGCTTTCCTTGACATCCAGAAAGCTTTCGACTCTGTGTGGCATAGAGGTTTGCTGTATAAATGTAACTCCTTGTCCATCCCGCTACATCTCCTACTTCTAATCGACAATTTCCTTAACAACAGATCCCTCAATGTCAAAATAGGTAATTCCCTCTCCCGTCCATTCATACCACAACAAGGTGTTCCACAAGGGTCTCCTCTATAACATATTTGTCCATAACATATACAATCCTAATCCTAATTACTTTAATCCCACAGCATATTGTCTTCTGTTTGCTGATGATACAGCAATAATTGCACATAGCAACACAATTCCTAAAGCCCTAAGTACATTGCAAGGACTGATCGACACACTGCAACACTGGTTTGCCAAATGGAGAATAACCATAAATCCCAATAAATCACATCTTTTCATTCCCTTCCATCGTGCATCCACATCTCCATTTGGTATAAACATAAATAATACATATATTTCACCATCCGCAACCTGCAAGTATCTTGGAATTACCTTTGATCCTAAACTGTCCTTTAAACACCATACCCAAACCCTTAAAATGAAAATTGAAAACAGAGCTCGACATTTCAGACAACTTACATTCAAAAATCAAGGGATTTCCACAAAAACTGCAGTAAATATTTACAAAATGATATGTCGACCTCTGTTAGACTATGCAGCAATCCTTTTCCTAAATCCCCGCCCTCCTGTTCTGAGAAACTTGCAGATGAGTGAGCGATCGGCCCTGCGAATCCTAACTAAACTAAATCATCCCAATAACCCTCTACACAATCCCTCCAACACACTGCTATACCAAAAAACCCAATTAATCCCCATTGAAAACCGACTGGAACAACTTGCCATAAAATTAGCCACTAACCCTGATATCCAAGACATCCTCAAGCACCTATGTTTACCTCGCAATCCTTTACGCCCCTCCAAAACCAAACATCCTTCCACAACAATTTTCGAATTCATAACATATTTTCATGATTCATCTACATCTTCATCAACATAATCACCAGCGGACAACTAACAACATAAAATTACAAAGACTGGCAGAAAGACCATGGGTCGATAGCCTTATTAAAAATCAATTACAATTATATTGTTCATAACGATTGTATTCAATAATAAATAAAGATGTTTGTCTCTCTCTCTACCTGGTGCAGTGAATTAATTACGCTTTACAAAAATATATATTATTACCAAATGGTAATTTCCGTGGAAAACTGAAACTTATATTTGGTGATAAAATTAATATTGATAATTACGTTTTGAGTCAACATTCGTTTTGCATAAATACAACTAATTTCCGATAATTTCCACACGGCGCCTTTTGAATAAACATTGCTTTGTAAATAAAATTATTCAACCTTTACACATTTTTATTCTAATTACAAAGATAACACCCGCACAGTCTCAATGTTGGAATGTATAAATTGAATTTTGTTATCGGATTTTTATTTTTAATTAAGCTTCCAGGAAAACCTATTTACTTATTTTTGTATTTATGAACGCAATCACCATTTTCTTGGAACTTTCATAATTGTCTTAAATTGTAGTTTAACGTGGAACATCTTATTTTTTAAATGGTAAGTAGCTTGTCATGATATTTTAATTGCAAAATTGGACGTCGAAATGAATTTTTTCATAATAGGTAATTGATTAAAAATTCAATTGGTGTATTTCAGTTTATTTTTATTTTATCATGCGACTAATTTCGGCACTGGGCCTTTATCAAGAATAGTTCCGGGTGGTCATAAAAACGTCATTTCTTACTTCATAAAAATTAACCTATTTGTTTAAATTTAACAGAAATTAACTTTAATAATGAATAACACACATTAAACATTTTATTTAAAGTTTATAAATTCAAAACATGAGATACATTACATTGGAAATTTATTGAAACTATTGTGTTCTCCATTAACTAGTAAACCTAAATGAACACGTCTTATCAAATTATCAAAAACATTACTTAACATAGTTTCATCCACTATGCATCATCTTTAATGCTGTAAAGAATGATCTTAATTTTAAAAATTATATTTTGCAAATAAGGAAACAAAAAGAAATCCATGGGAGTTAAGTCCCAAGAACGCGGAGGATACAGATCCACATGCTATGGTAGCATAAACAACATGAAGTCGTGCCGAATCTTGTTGGAAAAATCCGTATTGAATCTCATCGCCGTGGGGTTCATTTTTAAAAGGTTTGACAATATTTTGACGATACATTTCTGCATTTATGTTTCCTTAAAAAAATATCGGTCCAATTAATCTCCTTCGGGATATCGCGCACCAGATCCCATTCTTCACAGGATTCATGGCTGTTTCCAAATAATGCGGGTTATTATCAGACCACATTCGCATATTCGCCGCATGCCGCATCTTTGAAGAAGGTACGATCCAGTATGTCGCTATTGTTAAGATTTTCAAGGAAAAATCTGCAGAAATTCACTCTTCGTACATAATCAGGCAGCAAAAGTTCTTGATACATCTGCATTTTGTAGTAAAATAATCCAAGATTGTGACATGTTCCTCTCCTACATCCAAACGTTGCGCCAATCTCCTAACGGATATCGAAGGTTCTTTATCGCGAAAATATTGAACAATAGCTCTCACATCACGAGAAAACGTACTGTTGTTAACAATTACATGCGGAAATCTTGCATGAAATTCTTGCGATATTGGTTCTATTGAATACTCCCATTCTCTATTTTCCAAACGACGACCGTTGCGAAAATAACATTCTAGTAAGAACCTTTTCTGTCCTTGAGTAAATATATTCGAATTACTTATTAAAGTTAACAACACTTTAAATGCACATTTAAATTATGTTTGACAGTGAAAATTTGAAATGCAAGTTCAATTTATTTGGCATATGTAAGAATCCATCTACGTCTTTGATTCTAACGCCACCCGGGACTACAATAATTGTTTAGTTCAATCTATTGTATGTCTGGAATAGATGAATTTATATATTTTTTTGTTTAAAATGATTTTTAGTTCATTAATAGGGATTGATGTAAATGGATTTTTCACGTCAAATGAAATTTCGTATTTGGTGGGATAGAATTGTAGTAGTAAATTTTATGAGTTATGGCATTTAAAAATTGCAAAGGTTATACGTCGCAGCGTAAAAATATGATACTACGGGTCTCATTGGTATTTTTTGTGATTTTTTGGATGCCATATAGGATTGGGACTTTCGGAATCATTAAGGTTAACTTTAGTCTATCTATTTCTGAAATTAAATTATTGCTTAGTTTTAAAATATTTTCGACTAAATTGCAATTGTTAGACAGAATGATTCATATAACAGTCGCATTTTTTAAATGGAACCCCCTGTATATTATAGCATATTTGGATTTCTGTATCAATTCTAATGTGACTTTATGTATCATACATTGTATCTAAAATAATTCGTTTAGCCCCAAATCGTCATTTTAACAAAAAAATAGACATCAGGTAAATGTTAAATATCGCAGCTATCATAAAACTTATATGGCAGTGACTCTGTAATGTTAGTAATCATGAAATGTACTAACAAAGGCCGGACGGTCGATACCAAACTTTTTTGTGTTAAAAGAAATCGCTACGCAAATTTGCAAAATCTCAATCATGGGTAACTTGATTTGTTAAATGAAACTACTAACTTTTTTTGAAAAAGATAATTAAATACTGGATTTGATGCACCAAAAAAGTTGATAGTTCCATTAAAAAAAAAAAACAAGTTATCCATGATTGAAATTTTTAAAATTGGCGTAGCGATTTCTTTGGCAATAAGTGTTTTATACCCTAAGCCAAAGTGTTACGAAACATTTGCTTTGAATCTAATCAATAAAGTTTTAAAATTACAAAATGGTTTTTAGTTTAACGTTTAAAAAGTAACATTTTAATTGTTTTTGTTTTGTTTCCATTTTGGAAAATGTTTAACAGTTTTTATCAATTATCTTTTAGAAACATTCCTCTGTTTCCAACTATTTTGTAGCAAAAATAAAATATTTTTTGTGTCTTTTAAATTATTTTATTTTTGGCAACTTTTCAACAATTAATAACCAAATTCTTCAAATTTAAGTAGTCTCTTAAAGTAAATTATACACTTTTTTCTATTGTATTTTTAAATCAATTCATTAATTAATTTAATATAGTTCAATTTTTCATGATTTTTGTGAAATTTAAATGGTTTGTAAATATCCAAATATTTTTAGTAAGTAATCAACTGTTTTAACAAATTCACGTGTTTAAAGCAAATGTCCAAGTACTTAACGGAAATTGAGGATGGAATTATAGTTTGGGCAATTAAGACGTTGTGAGGTAAATTATTGGTGTTATGATATGAAATTAGAAGCTGTTTGTGGGGATTGATTTTAATGCGCTAGTTTGCAAACCAACCTTGAAGGAATTGGAGGGCCTTTGGTAATGCCATCCAATCATCGCATCAATAATTCACCTCACAATGTCTTAATTGCCCAAACTATCGTGGGCAGTTTGCATATTTGAGGTTAGGATGGTGAGTGGAAGAAAAGTTGATTGACGGGAAGAAAATCAAATTGATATTTAGGGATGTGATTAGAAATCAGAGAAAGGACTTTCTTTTATAAGATCTGTTTTAATGCAAATTTTGAATTATTTTAAGCTCATTTTAACTGGTCTTTAAATAAATTGTTTATTGTATGAATTTTAAAATCACTTAAAATTATTTACGGCGTTTTCTGTATTATTGCAAAACTAAATAAATTCTTTAGTACATCTTTCAACTTTAAAAAAAGTATATATACAACAACATCTTTATTACAGACACTTACATTTATTTGACAATAATACATCCTAAATATATACAATAATAAGAAGAATTTAGTATGTACATGTCGGGCTATCGACCTTAGGACTTTCTGCCCCGTCATTACCCCCCCCGTCATTTGTTGTAGTATGCATTTTGAATGATGGTATTTAGGTAGGATGTTGGGCTTACGAGTAGTACAGAATTTAATAAGAAAGTTGTAATTATAGGGTTTAGTGGAAATCTTTTCAGCAATATACGTTGGGAAATCGGGATGATTTGGGTTTCTTCTTAGAGGTATTCGTTGGATGGATTGTAGAGTAGATTATTAGGATGTCAGAGTTTGATTAGAATGCGAAGTGCGGATCTTTCTGCTACTAGGAGATGATGGTGAGTTCAGGGGCAACATTGGGAGAATAGGATAGCACTATAATCAAACAAGGGGCGGCAAATGGCGCTGTATATATTTACAGCTGTTTGTTTTAAAGTACCTTGTTTTTTTATAAGTTAGAGAATGGGAATACAGCGCCCTTGCTTTTAGTTTCGATTTGATGGAATGGACATGGGGTTTGAATGTTAGTTTCTAGTCAATTATTATACCAAGGTCTTTACAAGTGTAGGAGGGGGTAATTTCGGATGTACGGATTTTGATTTTAGGCGATGATGGAGTTATTTTGTGGAAAGGTATGAGAAGTTTGGATTTCGAAGGGTTTATTTCAATACGCCACTTGGAAAACCATATTTCGAGGGAATTTGGATGATAGTACTGATTGCAGGGTAGGAGCATGTGATGCTAAGGCAGTATCGTAGGCGAATAGGATTGGGTAAGTTTGGATAAGAGTAATCAGGATCGGAGTTAAAATGTCTGATGGGTGAAAGGGGTGATTCTTAAGGGATTTCATATAAATGGGAGTAAGACTGGCGGAATTTTACTTTGCAGGAGCGGTTTGTTAGAATTTCAAAAATATATTTAATTAAAAAACTATTTATGTATTTTTAATTGTTTTTGTTTGTTTCTTTTTTTGAAAAAAAAAACAAATTTTTATAAATTGTTTTAATTTTCCAATATATTTTTCAACTGTTCCTTGTTTAGTAAATTTTAATTGTCAATTTGATAAAATTGTAACTGTTTTAAAGCATACATTTTAATTTGTTAAAGTATTTTATTTTAATTTTTGTTATTTTCATGAAATTTAAACTGTGTATAATTTTTTTAATAGGTTTTATTGTCCTTACAGGTTTTCTAATTTTCGACTTCGAATTATGACCAAATCACAAATTAGTGTAGTATAAATCGTTCTTAAAAAACCATTGAAGATAATCTTAAAACGCGACCGAAAGACCTGTGGATATTTGTACACCAAAAAAATGGAACATCAAGAATACCAAGTAAATTAAAAAATGAGTGTATTATCTTTGATACTCACCAAAGCATCGTAAATGCTTTTGCTGATACGTTTTCTGAAGTCAATTTGGTCTTACAGAACATACCATTACATTTTTGTCATTAACGAATTAACTAAGTATATTTTAATGGATTTAAGTCATTTGAGTTCAATTCGAACTCAGATGTTTCCCAAGGTTCCAACTTAGGCCCTCTACTTTTTATAGCATTTATTAATGATCTAATTACATCTCTATCGCCACCAACACTTGCATACGCAATGAATTATATTGAAATTTGCATTCCATTCACGAAAATATCTGTTTTATACAACAATAATAAGTATATAAATTTTAAAATTATCAATTTACCATAATTCACTAGATTCTATGTGTTGGTTTCTTTCTTATAGAAAGATATCCTGTCAGAAAAGTATAATTGGAGGAGTAAAACAAAATGGTAATTTATAATGCAGACTATGTCTACTTTCTTATAAATACAAATTAGCTTATTATACGGAGATAACGTGGTGCTTTCAATCTAATAATACAAAATTAGCTTATTATACGGAGATAACGTGGTGCTTTCAATCTAATAATATATATTTGTCTGTTTTCTCTGCTGCACTTAATTGTTAGATAATATCTATCTATCTAGTTATATTATAACTATGTATATATAAAATCAGGTATAAAATTAGGCTAAAATAATTTTTTATTAGATAATCACGAGAAGAAAAATAAAAAAAAATATAAATCGAAAACATATAAATATATAATAAGGGTAATTTTTATTTTTACCATTTTCTGCTTCTGTCTTTTATCGATCCATCCTGTTGCAGCACAAAACTTTCGGACCCGAAATAGCGTATTTCCTGGTAAAATGAGATTATCATCGCCGACGCAACACCCACCCCCCAGAATTTCCACCCTCACTGCCGGCGTCTCTCACCCCAAAAACAATGTGAATTTCCCGTGAAAAAGAGGGGTGTGCCTCTTCCGGGTATCACAAAAATAAACCGGGACACCCCAACCGTCGGCCCCCTCCCCACCACATCTAGCCTCGACGCCTTAGATTACCTTTGTTGCGTCGCGTTTATTTCCATATTTCGCAGTAAAGGTAATCGATGCGTGGCGTCCCCATACATTACCTATTTATATGAACGGTAATAGTAAATTTGAAATAATTATTTATAGAATTCCAGGTAACACCGCTTGTCCTACTTTGATAATTGCCTCTGATTAAGGTTTTTTTAAGAGAGGGGGGTTAAGGATAGCCATAACTTATCAAATATATATTAAATTAATACAATGTTCAAATTTATAAATTGTTTTAGGTCATTTAAAATTTTGACCATCTCTAACTCTATTTTTTTAGGGTTTACAACCCAAACAAATTAATAGAAGCGGAAATGGAAATGACCCTTATAAACATACGAAAGTATTTGATAACATCACGCAACGCGTGTTTTTATAATGTAAAGTACTATTTTTTTACTTCGTTGCAATTTGTACCAACACATTTAAAATTAGGTTACGATCAATATTTAAGAAACAGTTTCTTTTTAAATTTGACGTTTTAATTAATTTTGGAGTAATTTCAATCATTATCTTAGTTTATTCACTTTAGATTATTACCAATATTTGTCTAATATTCATTTTAACTAAAGTTTTTATTGTTAAACTGAGTTTTGATCTAATATGTCGCCCTGGCTAAATTGCAAAAGTTTTATTTGATATATAATAATATAAACATATCGTGGATGTTTTTTAATTCAAATTCTAATATTACTAAAACTCCTCTCATATTTATTTACCGTGATATCAATTTCGTTTATGAAGTATACAATGACAGATCAGTGGGCGAAATATGTATTTCTTATGATATTTTTCATAATGGCATATATAATATTTCGCACCACCCACCTAAATGTTATATCATCGTAGCTTGAGGAGTATTATCTCAGCTGTCGTTATTCCCTCCGTTATACGCAATTCCTGATATTTTAGTCACCATTCACACACCGGAGGGCAATAAATTAGCGGAGGTGGTAAGAGGGTGTAAGAAGCAGCAAACATCAACACCTATTGTCGTAAGTTGAAAATAAATATATATCAGACTATTTTATATAAAAATATAATATCGACATGTGGCTTTTGCTATCAAGTCATAATTATTTTTATTTAACTTGTTATTTTGTTTTCTATGAATACTTTGGTTTTTATTACCTCTGTGCGGAGTACAGAAAAGTATTGATTATTGTGGAAATACATATTTAAGTAATACGTAATTGCCAACATACTCAGTCAAAATTTCATTATTTCTAAACCCAATAACAAAAAATGAATTAATAAAAACAATAAATAGCCTCAAAACAAACTGTGCAACTGAAATAGAAGACATCCAAGTGAAACACATAAAAATATTCCATGAATATTTAATACCACCGTTACTCCACATCCTCAACACAATATTTAAAACCGAAATTGTACCGGCACAATTTAAAAATTCACTAGTCATCCCTATACACAAAGCAGGCCCTGCAAAAGAAATTAGCAATTACAGACCAATAAGCTTAATTAGCAACATAGCAAAAATCTTTAAAATCGTCGTATCTACCAAATATTAACTGACAACCAATTTGGATTTCACAAAAACAAATAAACACTGAATGCTCTGCACACAGTTACAGACAAAATTATTACTCAACTAAAAAAACACCACAAGTAAATTGCAGTATTCCTTGATCTTGCACTTGCTTTTGATATTGTTTCCCATGCTACTCTTCTAGGAATCCTTCAAGAAATGATCTCCGATTAACTCTGATAAAAATTTACCTCATAGATCGTTAGCAATATCTAAAATTAAATCGAACGTTTTAGTGAGCCAGAAACCATTAAAATAGGTGTACTCCAAGGAAAAATACTAGGACCAATATTTTTTCTGACCTATATAAATAAACGCCCTCACAAAAATTCAGAATGTGGAGAAATAATTTCATATGCTGATGACACTACCATTGCATTCCATGGCAAAACATGGAATGAAGTGACAGATACAGTTCGTGTAGGCATGAACAATATAAAAGCAATACTTGACAAATTGTAATTGTCACTAAAACAGAAACATACCAAACTATACAGAAATAAAAACACCTAAAATGGGATCTTCAAGCAAATAATGTAGCGAAGAAATGAAGAATATTAATAATTAAATTTTACAATGTACGAGATAAGGTCTCACAGAAGCTGGTCAAAAGACTGTACAAAGTTTTTGTATTGTATTCAGTATAATTACGTATGGCATCAGCATTTAGGGCGCTTGCTACAATAATGCAATGAAAATTTTAAATGTAACGCAAAACTACATACTAAGGTTTATAGATAAAAGATATAAATTATACCCAACAGAGCTCCTATATAATAACACCACCTTCACCAGACGGCTTTGTACATTCCAAACTCTCATATATATATACACAGACATAACAACTACAAAAACCATTCAAATCACCATCACGAAACAAGATTTAAATCTAACAGAAAAATAGAAACCCCATATTGTGCTAACAAAAAAACTGTACTTTAGTTATATGACAATTAAAATATATAATCTAGTACCAAAACAGATAATGGAGATACAAAGAAAAAGACCTACATAATTTAAATAAAATATTTTATACAAAACAACAAAGATTTTGTTTTTGTTTTCTATCGAATACGTAATCATAAAGAACAACAAAAAATGTGTTTTAAAAGGGAAGAATTAAAATTCATTTTTTGTTGTTTTTATGATTATGTATTCGACAGAAAATTCATTGCAGTATTGTACCAATGACTGATACTGTCACTTTTGACATTTAAAATAGGCTCCGCATATTGTTTTCTATGGATACTTGATTTTATATTTGTTTTATTCAAAAAATCCTCAATTTCTCAACTTTAGTTTGATGTATGGATAAAATTGTTTAAAAATTTTTATTCAGAAAAAAATCTCCTTGCGAATCAATAAAAATATAAATACAGTGCAATTTGAAAGAAAAAGATCGTCTTTTGTCAAAAACTGGATGCAAGAAAAATGTCAGTTCAGTTCATATAAAAATCTTTTAAAAATGATTTAATTTGATGTTTTACTTATTCAAATCGGATCAAAAATAAGCGAGATACAGCACCAACGGTTTTTCGTCAGTCACCCTGTATGATTTATTAATAAATGATTTAATGGCATTTTTGCATATAGAGCTACTTTCCTTACTGTTGCTGTGGGAGCTGCTGTCTAAGAAGGAGTTTTAGCTGTATATGTTACAGATGTGTTTCTTTTTGATGTTACCCTATTATATCTTGGAATTGAAACTCTAGGAGTTGTCTGCAGTAGGTTATTCCTACATAGAAGAGTTATTTTTTTTTACAGCTACTGATGGCCAGGCTCAGGTTAAAAGATTTAAACTGTCACTATATGAATCCAGGACATTAGTTGGTGCCATTTGTGGTCGATTTTATGGTACAGTTTAACGTCATGTACCTTCACAACCACGTTGTGTAAATATATAGAAGCGTCGAGGACCTCGGGCTAAAATGTAAAATGATGCGATTTCAGCTCGAGAATTTGGATTTTGTACTGAAGTATGATTTAGTGACTGCAGTGTGTGGCTGTCGACGTCATGTGCTTTACATATATAGCTGAGTGTTTTTTAGTTGTACAATTTTTTAATCAATTAGTTTTTGTAACTTTATTGAAATATTCGTTTTAAATCCCTTGAGATTGTACAAACAACAATGCTTACTACTTGTACCACAAAACTTATGAATACGTCAGTAGTGTCAGCTCTTTATATAAGTATGATTTTGTATTACTTGGGTAAATTGAAGGTTTTATTAGATAGATAAAAGTTTCTAAAATAAATTTTCTATTAAAATGTGGAAAAATAAATGTAGATTTACGAGCAAACAAAAATGTTCTGAGCAAACAAATTTTAGAAACAACCTGTATACCATAGTTCCCGCGGTTCGATTCAAGTGACAAATTGCGTAAGGAATTTTTTCTACTCCTATAATGAAATAACATAATTGTAGGTTACTTTTTGATTATGAAATTAAGTACATTGTATGTTATGTATATATTATATATTCATTGTCATAGCAACCATTGTAGCACTAGTGCTACAATATATCTATTGTAGCACTAGTGTTACAATATATCTATTGTAGCACTAGGACTACAATCGTTAAACAGGCGGGGGATATTACAATAACATAGCATTAATAATATTAATATTGAATCAGACTAAACGAGTTTTATAATGAATACATGTGAATTTCCTTAAATTAAAAAAATAAAGTTTTTCAATTACACGCAAATATTATACGAACATTATAAAATTCATACACACATTTGATTTTTGAGTTGACTTTTTTGACGTGAAATTATACGTCAAAATAAAATTGCGAGTGTGTTCTCAATATCACGTATATTTTTAATAAATAAAAATTTGTTCAAGGTTAACAAGTAGAAATCTATATTTTCCTACTTCTATAATGAAATAACATAATTGTAGGTTACTTTTTGATTATACAATGTAGAACATTGTATGTTATGTATATATTATATATTCATTGTCATAGCAACCATTGTAGCACTAGTGCTACAATATATATATATTGTAGCACTAGTGTTACAATATTTTTATTGGAGCACTAGTGCTACAATAGTTAAACAGGAGAGGGATATTACAATAACATAGTATTAATAATATTCATATTGAATCAGACTAAACGTTTTTTATAATTAATACATGTGAAAAATTGTTTTATAATTTATGTAATGATATTATGTAAGAAATAATACTTTAAGTTTGTATATTGACGCTTCCAATATTATAAATGTATATTGTGTACACTATATGGTCTAGGGAATAAAGATTATTATTATTATTATTTCCTTAAATTAAAAAAATAACGTTTTTCAATTACACGCAAATATTATAGGGACATTATAAAATTTGATTTTTGAGTTGACTTTTCTGAAGTGAAATTAAACGTCAAAATAAAATTGCGAGTGTCTTGAAATTTACGCAAAATAATGGTAAGTAATAATAGTAAGAGTAGTTTTATTACAAAATTAAATCCTACGGTAAATGTTCCATCACATACATGATCTCCAAGAACATTTCATAACTGTATCAATATCACGTATATTTTTAATAAATAAAAATTTGTTCAATGTTAATTAGTAGAAATCTATATTTGCATTTTTTAATTCATATGTATAATCGTAGAAAAAGTATAGTGTACAATTCGCATACAATGACCATTGCCCACTCGTATGAATTGCTGCACTCGCCTTCATACTCGTGGGCAATGGGTATCATTGTATGCTCATTATACAATATACTATTGTATTTTTAATTCATATGTATAATCGTAGAAAAAGTATAGTGTACAATTCGCATTGCCCACTCGTATGAATTTCATACTCGTGGGCAATGAATATCATTCTATGTTCATTATACAATATACTATACTTTATGTTAGTTTAGGCTGTACCAAATTGCTGCACTTTATTTATTTATTAATATCTTAAAATTTCTTAACTTTGGTTAATTTTATTCCCTGAGTCACAAAACACCCTGTATAGGAGTTCAATATGCTAAGTCAAATCAAATGCTTTTTGTAAAAAAAATTGTTAAAATTTCTTAACTATGATGGCCTGTATCTTGGCTATTTGAAGACTTTTGTAATATTTTTTTTACGAATCACCATCATTTTCACTCTAGTATAAAAAAAAAACAAAAAATAAAAATATTTTTTATAATCCTTTTAGTTTCCACGATCATATTAGAATAGAATAGAATAGGTCTTTATTTTTCAAAGTGACAAGTACATACATGATCAGAGTGAAAAGTTTTTGAAGTTTCTTTTTTGGATGATTGATTTCTCGTTTCTTAATTTCATCAATTCCATTCATCCATTAATCTCATTCACAGTAGAAATAAAATAAACAAAAATATTTTTATAATCCTCTTAGTTTCCATGATCATATTAGAATAGAATATAATAGAATAGGTCTTTATTTTTCAAAGTGACAAGTACATACATGATCAGAGTGAAAATGCGTCAGGTTAGTACAAGCTAAGTTAGTTATGCTAAATTATGGATACATTACCTAAGTTAATTTATATATCTATTATTCTAACTTAATTACTATTTACAAATTCGTCAATTGAATAAGGCTCTAATTCAACTAGAAACTTATTTAGTGACATCCTCAGTTGTTTTATGTAATTTTTTATTCGTTTTTATGTTCTCTGGAAGTGCATTGAACAAGTTTATTGCAGAATAATGTACTCCAGATTCAGTTGCTTTTAATGTGTGTTGTGAAACAATATAATTATTTGTTCGTGTTGGGTTATTTCCCAATTTATTTATTATATTTACCTTTTAAATGCTTGAGGAAAAATGTTATTGTTTCAAATATATACAAGCCGTAGAATGTCAGAATATTCAATGTCTTGAAACATCCACGACACGATTGTTTGAATTTAATTCCACAAATGATGCGAACAACGGTCTTTTATTGTATAAATACTTTCGTGGCATATGCTTTACCCCCAAAATATAATTCCATATTGCATGATGTTTTCAAAATTTGCCACATATGCAGTTTTTGCAACCGAATAGTTAAGATATCTTGAGAGCTCACGCAAACTATATATTACCGAGTTAAGTTTGCTTTCGGTTGCATTGATTTGTTCAGTCCAATTAATTTTGCAGTCAATTCGAATGCCTCGAAATTTAGTACATTTTTCTAGTGTAATTGGAGTATTGTCAAGATATATTAATTACCCATCGTTGTTGATATTATTCCTACTAAACAAAAGAATGTTCGGTTTTCATTATTTATGATGAGTTTGTTCCTATGCATCCATTCCTTAATCTTTAAGAATAGTTCATTAGCATTATCCATAGTGTTTTCTATATTTTTACCTGAACACAGTATATTGCTATCATCCGCATACTTGATTAGTTGGTGTTTATTGCTCTCCAGCGTGCTAGACAGGTCATTTATGAAGAGGAGGAATAAGGTTGGTGCAGTTAAACTGCCTTGGGGAAGTACAGTCGTTATTACAAATGTTTCCGATTTAGCACGAATTCCGTTTTTTCTACAACCACCCGCTGTGTGCGGTTGCTTAAATATGGTTTAAATCAGTTGAGGGCGGTTCCTCTGATGTCAGTTTTTTTCAAATTTTGATAATTATATTCTATTATGATCAATGTAATCGTAAGCCTTTGTTAAATCTATAAAAAATCCCCAATGTTGTTTCTCTTTTTTCAAAATGGTTTAAAATGTTTTTAATGAAGTAATGTATAGCCACACACGCCGGTGGTGGCGCATCGGTTACGGCCCCGAACTGACGTGGATGGGTGACCGGTACCATTCACCATTGGGATACAATTAATGGTGCTTTAGAGTGACGGGGGCGATCCTTTAAAGTAACAAGCTCATTTACACACACACAAATACACAAATGACACATGGCGGAAGGACCACGTGGTCGATAGCCTAACACTACTACTACTACTACTGTATAGCCGTAGATGTTGATGGTCCCTTTCTGTATTCATGCTGCATATTGTTAATTATTTTAAATTAAATAAGAAAGTTGATCATTGATCAAATATTTTTGAGAAAACCGATAGTAGGCTAATGGGTCTGTAATTGTCAACGTTTGATATGCTACCTTTTTTATGAGCTGGTTTGATTATAGGCGTTTTTAAATTTTCTGGGAAAATTCCATACTGTAGAGAATTGTTAATGATATGCGCTAACGGTGTTACTATATTGTGTGCACTGTTTTTTTATAACACAACTTGGTATGTTATCTTCGCCACAAGCTAGAGTATTTTTTAGCCTTGATATTATATTGAGCAATTCAATTTCTGTTACAGGATCAATAAAAAATGTGTTGTGATTGTTTGCGATATTATCTGAATATTCAATATTTGTTTGGTTAGCTATTAAATCTATGACAATGTTTTGAAAATATTTATTGCAATCATAAGCTATATGATTTACGGTTTCAGGTATACTAATTTCAGTTATACCTTTAATTTTTTCCTTTGATGTCGTTTATTATGTTCCAAATATATTTGCTCGAATTGGGAGACATTCCCAGTTTCTGTCTATAGTAGTTAGATCGGTGCTGTGTAACGAGATTATTATACAACTTCCTAGTGCATTTGTATGGTTCTAGATATTGTTGATCATGCCGATATATGACGTATAATATGTCTATATTATTTATACAATTAATCATTTCTTCAGTTGGCTTTATAGTTTTTTGGGTTTTTGGTGTTAACTGTTTGAAAATGTTGCTAAATAAGTTCCACTGTGAGTTTACATCATCATCAGAAATATCATAAATATTAGACCAGTTGACCCTTTGAATTTTATCACGAAATTTCTACATATTTGCATTGCTAAATCTTCTCATTAATTTCTTATTAACTCGGGAGTCGCGTTTTATTGAAACTTTTTTTATTGGCCAAGATGATGCATGTTTCAGGCATATTTATGATATCTCTTTCACCGGCCCATGTTTGATTTATAAACATATTGTCTACACAGGTTTCTGTGTGTTTGTTATCCTAGTAGGCTCATTGAAAAGTTGTCTGAATCCAAAGCTATTTAGAAGTTGAATTAAATTTAGCTTCAAGTTAGATTGATTTAAAAAATTAATATTAAAATCACCGGCTATTATTTATAATATATTATTATTGCACACAATTATTATGTTCCAGTAATATTAGGAAATCATCAATGCAGCCACTGGGTGGTCTATATATAACTATTACAATAAAAATACTTACTGCGTTTAATATATTTACCGCTGTATATTCAAAGATATAAGGTTTACTTAAATTTGTTATTCGAGGTATTTTTTGGAAAATTATTTCCAACGCCGCCATGTTGATTCCTTTTTCTGCAAAAATCCGATGCTAGCGTAAAGTTTTCAGTGGTAATACTTTGTAGTTGTTCTTCATATTTCCAATGTTCAGTGACGCACAACACATCACAGTTGTTTAATTTCAGTTCCTCACTTAAAATGTCTTTGCAGTTACCAATGGATTGCACATTTTGGTGGATAATTTTTATGTTGCTTTTTGGTTCCTCATTTGATTGAGAGGGTGAGTTCGGTTTTGTTTTGGCCTCAGTCGGAATAAAAAATGATCGATAAAAACATCTTTGGGTCATAAGCCTGGTTCAAGTAAGTCTGCCTTATTCAGAGGAACAGATACTGGGTATTTTGACTTCATTATTTCACATTTAATATCACTAAAGTCCTTGCTTTCTAGGTATTTCGTTAAGTCCTCTTCTTTTAATGCAGCATCCAGTCGGCACACAGGAAATTTTTATTATCTTCGGACTTCTCGGACGCTGAGTCTTCATATTGTACGTTTGGTGTGACTGATTTTGCCTCTTTAGATATTTTTACTTCTTCATGTTGTACGGTTTCATCTTTTCTTGGTGTTGTGTCATTTGTTTTATTGGCGGGTTTGCTTTTATATTTTTTGTTTACACCCGTTGTTTCATTGGTGTCAGTTTTCGATATTATTTTGGATTTCAATTCACCAATCTCAGCTTTTAACTCGCTAATCTCACTATAAAGTTTTTTGGTTTGGTTTTCCAAAATTTTGTTTAAAATACTTTCAAACTCTGCACTTTTTAGAAACGAAATTGTGTCCTCGCTTTTTGAGCGTAGGTCAGGAGCCATTTTATTGCCAGTTTTATGATACCTTGAGAGAGCTCAGGCACGTCCGTCTTGGGTGATGGTAATCTAAATGTTAATGTATAATTTATTAATATTCATAATTGTGTTTTTGTTTTAAATGTTTAGCTTATTAAAGTATTGTATTATTATGATGATTTTTCAGATTTTCACATTTACTTCTAAGTAATTTGCAATTAAATTTTTGTAATAGAAAATAGTGTTTTGTAGAAGAAGTAAGTAAATAAATTTTTATCCAAATATGGTTGAGCAGAATGCGTAATGAACTATAACTAAAATACTCGTGGACTTCCAACTAAGAACAATATTCTCCACTCTGCTTGTTATAATAGTTGTTATAATATATTAACGTTTACTCACGCATTGTTGAAATATTTCCATTTTAGACGAAGACGTTATATGAAACTACAGGATTATACGAAGTGATAAAAAGTTTTCTACAATCGGGCACTCCACTGGAGTTGGCTTATTGCTTGCTGCTGATGAAAGTAGTAGTAGATCACTAAATTTTAATAAGGAAAATGGAATCGATTATATTATGTAATTTCCTTATAGAACTAAATGCTTCCAATTTGTGTAACCATAATGTTTATAGACCTCTTGATTTTCTGTCTTTTTTTGAAGTTTCTCGAGGTTCAAATCTAGGACCTCTATAATTCATGATTTAATTAATTTTTTAACATTTATTGTGCCTGTGTTAATTATTCGAAAATATTTACAACTGTATATAATTTAAGTGGCATACTTTTACTTTTTATAGGATAATTTGGATTAAATTATTCATTGGTAATTTACATACCATTATAATTGGTTGAATTCAGTAATTCTCAATGTAAAAAATGACTGACCAATATATATGTATGCTAGCAGATTCTTTATCAGACAAAATATTTTAAATGCTCATGAATTTCCTGGCAGATATTATAAATTAAATTTTTATATACATCATTTTAATAATATGCAAATAGGTGCATGTGTAAGTATAATTATTGTTCGTAAAAACAAAAATTAAAATAATTACAGTATATTCAAATGCAATTTATTTATAGATTATTAATAAAATAAGACAACTAATTTATAGCTTAATACAAATCAACTAGGTAATATATGTTTCTTATATAAAATCATGGAAACTAAAGAAAACAAGTTTATAATTGAATCTTGTTTATAATTGTAAATCTGACAAGTTTCAAACGAATCTTTCTATTATTATCCAATAAATAACTAAATACAATTTATTTCACAATTTTAAGTTTGTTAATGAATTTCTGTTACTCGAAGCTACTCACTTAAAATTGTAGAATTATAGTGGTGAAACAAATTTATCGTGTTTGATTTAATTTCATCAGATTAAAGGTGTACCACAAAGTAATAATAATTATGTATTAAATGCTTAATTATAAAATTCTAGCCCCAAACATAACTGTGTTTAGTACATTTAATGCAATGTTTTTAATACGTATGAACTTTGAACTTCCAGTGAACAATTCCATAGAATATTTATGTGAGCCGATTTTAGCTCAAACTGTAATAAACCCAAAAATATACGCCCAAGTATTGATCTGGCGAAGGGAATTTCGAGGAATTCGCAAATTACGATTCCGCGCACGGTTTTATCATCCCCTGTGACGTAATCTTTGCACACAGTCATCGATCGTGTGACATCACATCAGCACGAAACAGAGTGAGGATTCTTAATATTAAATATAATTTATTGATATATCTAAATTTATATGGCTTATTATACGAAAATATAGGTTCAAACATTTTTGCTGTATCAATTATTTAAATGTAAAAAAAATGTGGCTTTACCTGTAGGTATATTTTATTATAAATAACATTATTTCGTAAATAATATTATTAAAAAATATGTTTTACTCAATTCAATTCATACTCAGAAAATGAATGGACATAATAATGCCCTGAAATAAATACTTATTTCCGGTGAATTCAATCGCCAAAAGTTTAAGAAGAGTTTAAATTTTAATTCAAACATCTAAAAATAATCTAAAATAATGTTGTATATAATTTTCATGCTTTTGTGCAAGACATTGAAATTATCAAAATTTAAATTCTAAAATCAAAATGATATGATGAAAGTTTTATTTATTTTATTTATTTAATCAAACACATTTACATTTCTATTTATTATTCTTCCTTTCATTAAATTAGTTTGTGTAGTAGTATTGCCTTCATTTCTTTCTATCTTTTGTTAATTTCTTTAGTTCTTCCCAGGAAAGGGAATACCCTCTTCTCTTATTGCGCTGCTCCAATCATTTCTTGGTCTTCCTCTTTAGTTTTTTCCTGTTGCTCGTGCTTCATATATTTTCTTGGTGTTACTTTCATCGTTCATTCTACAGATGTGACCATATCATCTCATTTGTCCTTCCGTTATTTTTACATTTAGAGGTCTTATCCGTAGGTTCTGTTTGAATATTTCGTTCCTTAGCCTGTCTCTTCTGGTTTTATTTTCTATTTTGCTGAGAAACCTCATTTCCATCGCGTTTATTCTTTTATTTTTTTAATTTTTTGTCATTGTGCATGATTCGCTGCTGTATATGAAGGTGGGTCTACTAACTTTTTTAACTATTTCTGTTTTTGTGCTTTTGGTAATTTCTTTTCTGTTAAAGAATGTATTTTTCAGCATGTTTTGCTGTTTTTCCTATTTTATCCTCTATTTCTTTATCTATTTTCCCGTTGTTCTCAATTATTGTTCCTAGGTATCTGTAGTGTTCAACTTGTTCGATCTTTTTTTCTTGTATCTTTATTTCGTACTTTTTGTCCTCCTGTGCTATCATGGTCTTCGGTTTGTCAAGGTTTCTTTTCATGTTGATTTTGGATAATTAATTATATAATATTTCCATATTATATTGCAGGTCTTCCTTTGTTTTTGCAATTATTTACATGTTATCTGCAAATAGTATCTCTGTTAGTTGTATCATCTCCATTTTTCAATATCCAATTTTTAATGTATTCATTTTTTTGTTTCTTTCATCGCCTTGTCCAGTACTATTGTAATTAGCAGTGGACTCAGCAGGCATGTTTGACCCGTTTCTTTGTTTAGAATGTTTTTGATTCTTCATTGTTCATTCTTGCTATATTTTTGTTCTGTCTATACATGTTTTTTAATAGGTTTATCATTGTCTTTTCCGTTCCTCTGTCTTCTAGTTCCTTCCACTCGTCCTCTCTATTTATCCTGTCAAATGCGTTTTCTAAATCTACGAAGCATATGTGTATTTCTCTGTTTCTTTTTTTTATTAGTTTCTCGCTTATTTGTCTTATTATAAATATCTGATTCTGAGTACTTCTCCCTCTTCCGAAGCCACACTGGTTATCCTCTATTGTTTCTTCTAATTGATCCCCCATCCTTTTTCTCTAATATGCTTGCTAGTATCTTGCTTGGTATGCTTGTTAGTGTGATTCCTCTGTAATTTCTGCAATCTCATTTATCTCATTTCTTGTATATTGGAAGTATTATTCCCATGTTTCATTCTTTTGGGGTTTTTCCTTTTTCTACTATTTCGTTAATTAATCTCGTTATTTCTGCTATTCCCCTATCACCAATCCATTTCATCATTTAATAATAATAATAATAATAATTTTTATTTTTGTCTAAATAAATTACAAGTTTAAATCTTAAATTATAAACAAGGTCTAATAAGACAATTAAAAGAAAATGTAATAATCATACAATACATATATCGCATAATAAAAAAAACAAATAATATAAAAAATGATGAAAATAATATGATACCATTCAAATGAGTGTCGAAACACTCTCTGTTCTTCCATTGTATCTTAAGTTATTGTTATTGTTATTTCATCTACTCCTGGCGCCTTTCCGTTTTATAATTTATTAATTGCTTCTTTCACTTCTTTCTCTTTTATCTTCTTTATCGTTGCCATATTTGTCTCTTCTTGTGTCACTTTTTCTGTTTCATGTATCTCATTCTCTTCTGTTTTATACAAAAAGTCATACAAATAGAAAGTCTTCTAACACAGACAACACAACTAAACATAAATGCACAACTACATTTATGGCATCTCCCCGTAACAGAAATAATACAATGAAATTATATAATTTTTACACTTTACACATTTAAGTGGTCTGGGATCTTTATGGGGCTTCCACTTCTTGTGTGAGTGGGTGGTTGATATACATATTTATTTATTTATTTATTTATTTATTTATTTATTTATTTATTTATTTATCCCAACAGAAATAAATCCATTTACAGGGAAATTACAAAAATTAAGTTATACTAATGACATTAAATTAAACTAAATACTAAATTATACTAAATTATTACAATTGAACTACATAAGCTTAAAAATAATACGAAATAATACTAAATAATACTAAATACATCTCAATAATTCACATAACATATATTGGACTTAACTAAACAATGATTTGTTATTCAAAACAAGAAGTCGGAGTAAAGATATATAAAAAATAAATGCATATTATAAAATCAACTAAAATAAATTATAACAAATTTAGCACTTTAGTTTTAAATGCACCAAAAGAGTCACCGAATATATCCACCGCATAATGTATCTGATTGTAAGTTCTAAGAATCGTGTTCACTGGCGAATTATGATGAGATGCTGTGTTGCTTGTGTTGTATCGGAATAAAGCAGCGTGCCGCGATGATATTCTTGGTACATTTAAGTTAATTTGGGAGAGGAAAATAGAGTTGTCCATTTCGTTATGAATAGCGCGACGTAGGAAAATAACCATTGCAATATTGCGACGACTTTGTAAAGACTTGACATCAAAAGTGTTTAATAATTCATTATACGATGTTGTGTATTCAGTGTGTACATTAATAGTTTTAAAATATAGCATTTTTAGAAATTTCTTTTGGACAGACTCAACGCGTTTTATATATAGCATATGGTATGGGGACCATACAATTGAAGCGAATTCCAACTTGGATCTTACATACGCATAGTATAGTTTTTTTAAGACATTGATATTAGTGAAGTTCTTACATGTACGATTAATAAAGCCTAACATCTTTAAGGAATCAGTACATACTTTCTCTATGTGATAATTGAACGTTAATTTACTGTCAAAGAATACACCTAAATCTCTTATAAACTGGCACCTTTCAAAACTTATATTATTTAACCCATAATTGTATGTAATTGGTAGTCGTTTTCGTGTAAATGTAATGGCTTTGCATTTATCAGGATTCAATTCAAGTGAATTAATGTCACACCACTGCTGAATCAAATCTACTTCCCTTTGAAGTAAGTGGCAATCCGTATCCGAATCAATTACCCTAAATTTTTTCAATATGATTCATCCATAGAAGTTTCAGCCGTTTGGTTATTCATTATTTTACATTTAAATCATAGTTATTTTTAATTTAATTTTCAACATCTTCATTTGGAATAATTCTCAGAAACCTACAGTTACGATCATATGTATTTCTTTGATCGGTTATTATTTGATGAGTTCGTATCCTACCGACTGCGCCATGTAATATAATTATGTATTTGGGGAATGCAAATTCAGACGACCGGTCTCAGTGCAATACATTTATTAACTGCCTGGACGGGCATAAAAATAGTATACACAAAAAGTAATACAAATATTCCAATTATTTCCTTGAAGATTCGTCACAATATAATCGATTGGAGTCGATGAGAAACTGTTTTCGGTAGATTGAAATAGTCAGTTCATATAGTTTAGTTTAGTTTATTCACTTTACAAGATCTATTAAACAATTAATACAAAAATACATACATAAATATAATTCATCACTTTAAAATTTCGAGTATAAATCTTGAAGGGGGAGTTCACAGTTTTTATTTTTTTATAGTTTAGATTCAAGTTTAAATGACGTAAAAAAATTACTTAGTTGCTGTTTAGCTGCAGAATTTGACAGATAATCGATATTAAAATCTCCACATATAATTAGACTGGTAGTAGTATGGATTGTGTGATTTTTTTAAATTAAGTTTGAAAAACTCCTTGTCATATGTGTAAATATTGTACCGAAGCTAAGTTTGTTTATTTAGTATAAAGTTCCAAAATATTGTTACGCTTTTAAACTGTTTAAAAAACACTAATATTAATAGGTTTTCAACAATATCTGAAAAATACATTTTAAATTAATTTTATTTTCAAAAAAATAATTACACAGATTAAGTGGTGCTAGTCCGTTTGGTTAAATTATCCGCACTGTCTAGAATTTAATGGTGAAAATGCAAAAAAATAAATTTTCACCAGCTGATTGAATTGTATAAATGATTCGCAAAAATTAATTGAATGTGGAAAGTCCACTGATACAAAACATATTTTGCAAATTTATTTCCATGATGCCTTCCATTCCTGTATTTATTTATTATTACATTTTCTCACTTTTATCTATTTCTTTTGTAAACAATCAAATAATGTATCTTTGTCTTTTTTGATTCTTCGTTATTTCTACACATGATAATAATCGTTTATGTTTTATTTTAAATTATCTTTTATCACAGCTGATATTCTTCTTCTCTCTTTCCATCTACTCTCAAATGATCCAATATGTTTTACATACACTAATGGTAATATAGACTGGGATATTGGTATTTATTTATTAATTATTTTCTGGTATTTTTAACTGTTAACCATTTTTAATTCAACTTAATACTGTATTATAAATTTATGTTTTCTGCAAGTTAGCCTCAATGGATTTTCAGTTAATTCCAAAATGTGTTATGGTTTTTACCAAATTTCAAATCATTTAAAATATTTTACCATTTTAATATTATTCTTATAGCAGTATGTTTGAGTTAAAACTCCAAAATTACGCTTATTTAAAACAAAATTAATCTTTATAAGTAGATAATTATGTGATAAAGGACTTGAACAAAGAGGATTATCAAATTTAAATTAGTAGAGATTATTTTATAACACAATATATTTAAATGTGGATAAACTAATACAGTTTCAAAAGTTTTTATTTATTTACTTACGTTATTACATGCGCGGGATAATGATTAATTGAAATAAAATATATAAAATTAAATCCAATGAATCTTACAAACAGTTACAAACAATATTAATCTATTTTAAAATAATTTAAGTAGTTTCATTCAGTATTTTAGCATACATGAGTATTCAAATTAGATATTTCATTTGCCTATAACTTTGTTTCGGTATCTCTCAAACGCTTTCAGTATGAGTAAATCAGCGTCAATTATAACTTTAGGTCGTGTTTAAATTACAAACTATTTGATACGAGCGAATCTAATTAACGAATTAACTTGCAGAGCTTCGGGGAATGCCGATTCCAGTCATTGATTGAACTGACTTAAAAGTGCAAATCAAATGGATTTAAAAAAATGTTATTTATTTTAAACCAGAAAAAAATCATTTTATATTCACAGAACTGTCGCCCTTAAATACTATCAGAAATTTGTCCTATACAACCCTCCAATTTTTATAACATTTGCGACGATTTCTCATGAAAATATTGTTTAGAAAGTTTTATATAAGAAATTTACTATTTTTTATTTTCCTTCCATAAGTACTAGATGATATAATTATTGAAGGGTGGAAGAGTGGATATACACTCTACTTAAATTTGAAAAAAAAACACTGATGTTTGATTTCTTTTTTAGCACCAGCACAATGTTTTGGTTATTATTATATCATCATCATAATAGTTACTAAAGTAAAAATGCCTTTGTGTGGGTGGCCTCTAACCTAACTAGTAAGTAGTAACTAGTAGCTAAACACAAGGACGAGTTTTAATAAATAAAACATTACTTAGAAGATAATTTATATTTTTGGGTAAATATTACTTTTGTACGATGTTGTCTTTTTTTACATATTGTACAGAATATTTTCTTTTATATTAGCTGTTGTTATTAAACACTTCTAAAGTGTGATATTGATTAAAGTGAAATATATGTGTGAGGTGGGTGTCCAATATCGCACAATACAATTTCTATAACATTGAAACAAAATTGAAATAAGTACTTCCCAGTATATTAATATACTGGGAAGTACTTATTTCAATTTAAGATCTGCAAATTTTGTTTCAATATTAACCCAGTAACATGGATACGAATAACAACATTCTATAACATTACCAATGGCTTCTCAAAAAAATAATGCACAAAATGCATCTTATAATAACTTAGGTATACTAGTGACTAAAATAAAAATTTATATGTAGGGTGAGTGATCATTATTCCACCCTTCAATTGCTATGAATGTTCCGTATTTAGTAGAATAAAAAATGGCCTTGAGTAAATTCTCAATGCCAGTTGACTACAACTACTACTTTTTTACTATAATAATCAAAGGTGATCTTTTATAGAAGAAATCGTTTTAGTCAGTTATATATTGACTTTTTTTGATGATCTTTTGCCAATCTGGTATAATCATGATGCCATGCTCAAAGAACTTCTGGTCTTTCTCAGCAAAAAAATGAATGGGGTGCTGTTCGACACCATTGTCTGAATTGAATTGTTTATCATTGACGTAAGGTCTATTGAGTATGGTGGATGATCCGTTTAATACCATCTAAGCTCCAGCACTAAATTTGCTTGTGGTCTCGCTTTGACATGGTGAAATACAACATCCTTCCGATTTTTCAATTCAAAATATATGACACCATTGTAATCCCACCAAATTGAGAGCATTCTTCTCATCGCCAGTGACAATACGTCTGAGAAATTGATTATTTTCATTGTTTTTTTTTTGAGTTTATGACAGGCGTTTGTGCGCTTTGTTAAATAAATTTCTTTGAGTTCACGTGAAACCCAAATTTTATAATAATAATAATAATAATAATAATAAGTTTATTAACGGGAAACCCCTCTATAATACATAATGTACATGCTAACTAAAACTAAAATATAAACTATAATATAAAAGTAACATTATTAAGATAACCACTTAGTGGAAGACAACAAACAAAAAGATAATAAATATGGAATTAAAGTAGTACTATTATAAATAGATTATTTTATATGAATGTTTAATTGACATTTAAAGTGGGAATAAGATGAATTAAATAATAAACCAATTAAATCCGTTGTAAAAATTTGCAGATCTTAATATACTACCATACTGTGATGATATGCAAAATTGGAAGTATGAGTAGGGATTCTAAAAATAGGTGTATTTCTTGTTCGGCGATTATTAATATTCACGTGAAAATCTATGTGCCCTAATATCCCAGAACAAGAAACACGACCATTAATTATGACGTGCAAAAAACATAAATCCTGAATCTTTCTTCGCGCTTCTAAGGAAAGGATGTTTAATCGAGACATGATGTGGCAGTAAGATCCATATACATGCTGCAGTCCTAACTTGAACTCAATGCATCTTAAAAACTTTCTTTGGACGCTCTCGATAAGGGTAACATCTCTCAGTAGAAACGGATTCCAGACAACAGTTGCATATTCTAAGTGTGACCTAACAAGCGAACAATATAATATCTTTAAGCATTGAGTGTTGAGAATCTTACATGTTCGCATGACCGACACGTTAATTTGCTGTCAAATATGACACCTAGATCCTTTAAACCCAATATCGTTTCGACCCCTGTAAAATGTTACCGCGACACACTTATCAGTGTTTAAATGAAGTTTATTTCTAAGGCACCAAATAGACAGTCTATCTAGGTCTTGAATCATGGCGCAATCCGCAATATTATCTATTATTCTAAAAAATTTCAAATCGTCTGCATATAATAAATACTTACAATTCTCAAATATGTTACAAATATCATTAATAAATACTAAAAATAAACAGGACCGCAGTGTAAGCCTTGAGGGACCCCCGAGGTAACATTAAAGCTATTTGATGAAATTCCATTAATTTTTACAGATTGTGTTCGGCCCTTAAGGAAAGATTCTAACCAGCATACAATATTTATTTATTTATTTATTTTACTTACTTTGCAAGTTCTATTAAAAAAATACATACAAATACACAAACAGATACACTAACTTAAAAATTTGAAACATAGAACTTGAAGGCGGAGTTCACGTGTCCTCGTGTTCTTGCACTCGACCCATTCGTGCTGTTGGTATCTGGTGATGATAATCATCGAATAATTCTGGCTGCTGAGGCAATATTTTGGCCATATCTGGCATATTTAAGTCCAATTACTGTAGACCTTATTTTATACGTTATGTCAATTTGACATTTTTTGATATTTGTGTTGAATCCGAGACTCTTAAGTTTAAGCAGCAATAAATCAACATTCACTCTGTCAAATGTCTTGGAGAAATCCGTGTATACGACATCGACTTGTTTGTTATTTGCCAAGGCATCAGACAGAAATTGTTTGTAAACAAGTAAATTAGTCAAAGTTGACTTTCCATCCACGTTAATTGCTCGGCTACAATCATGTCAAATAATTTTGGTATAACGGATTGAATTGCTACTCTGCGATAATTTTCGACCTACCCGATTTAAATATTGGCGCAATTAAACTGTGTTTCCACAAAGACGGAAATTTACGGGAGCTGATCGAAGTTTAAAAAAGTCTATGTATTGGTGTCACTAGTGAAAAAATACAATGCTTTATTATGCAGCTAGGCATTCCATCAGGGCCAGAAGTGTAGCTGTTATCCAGAGCCATTACATGATTGAATACCTCTTCACGGCTTATGTAGAGTTGATTTTCTGGAACTTGACTGTCAACCAATGGCGCCTCATACGGTCCTTCCAGAATCTCATCAGAATAAGATGATTTAAAGTGTTGTGCAAACGACTCAATTATATCTTCGGCTGATGAAACAGCACCACCTTGGAACGTCATATCAGAGGGAACAGCATTTTCATTCATCAAATCCTTTATGTACTTCCAGAAGAAATTGGCATCATTTTCAATGAGTTTGCTTTTCTATCTTTCGACTACTGCTTTACAACGATTACTGAATCTATTCACTTTTTTACTTTCCCTATATGAAATATAGGGGAAGTATTGTGATCGTGATTTTTTTTGAAAAATTTTTTTTTGCGGAAATATCCGTTTTGAGGTCCCCTGAGTCCATTACACTAATTTCTGGAAAAAAAAAATTTGTGTCTGTGTGTGTGTCTGTCTGTCTGTCTGTCGGTGGGCGCTGTATCTCAAAAACGAATAATCCGATTGAGATGAAACATAAAACTTAAGGTTTTATCATTAAAAACTGGAACTGAAAAGCTTTTGGTAAACATTCATAGACCGGAAGTGGATGTTTACTCGAGACGTTTTTTTGTTTTTTGGTGATATTTTTCTAAATATGAAAAATTTTGAAAAATGATTCAAACAAAAGTTGAAGAGAATAAAAAACTGAATAAGTTTTATTTAAACATATTTTTTATAAAAATTTTAACTTTCGAGAAAAAAAATAAAAATTGAAAATTTAGAAATTTTTTGCCAATTGCTAATTAACTGTTGGAGTTACATGAAATTTATATAACAAATAATTGTAGAGAATTAACAAAAGAATAAATTATTAAGAATAGTCGTTTTGCGTAAATCTCATAGTTTTCGAGAAAAATATAGGGAAAGTACTATGATGGCCACATCACCATTTTTTAATGTCAATTGAAGTGTCTCCTGTCAAATTGTATTTATATATATTAGTCTACAAGTATAGGCATTTATTAATTGTTACCGATATGACTTAAGACTAAAACCAATTTCATTCTCTACAATGATTTGCATTTAAATAAAATACCAAAAAAACTCCGAAAGTTTTAATTTGATTGTTTTAAACATTCATGTAAATTTAATTTAAATAAAAGTTGTTCTGTTTCCTACTACTAGTAAACATCTTGATTTAATGATAAAATATAGTACTTGTAATAAATAAAATAAATTCTAATGTGAGACACTGGCTTTTAGTTTTCTATCCAACGGTTCGACCCGCGGTCTTTCAGCCTGTAATTATCTATCATACAAACGTCATGATTGTTAATGTCTTATTGGGTTAACTGTCTGTTGTTTTTCAAACGTCATGATCGCTAATCTCGTTGAGAAGTGAGGTAATGAATGATATATGGTGATTTCGGGGTGTTTATATGAAGGTGTTATAATGGGGTTACGGGTGATCTCTAGGTTATGTGGGTTGGTAGCAAATTTTTGGGCGAGGAATGTAAGGCGTTCATCAATGGGAATTAGAATAGTTAATTGGTATATGAGGGTATTAGATGGATTGTGTATGGGATTGAGTGGGTGTCTAATTTTTGCCGATTGTTCGGATACCTGTTTATTTTTAAGGACAGAAGAATGAGACTCAAATTATTATTTATTGCCATGGAAGTAAAATATTGTTTTTGTTTTGCAAATATCAACTGATTGACAAATCTAACAGCTGTTAGACGATTCACATTGACCAATTTTCAATTGTTTTCTTTGTTATTATGTTTAGATATTAAATGTTTTCACAAATTTCGCAATTTTTAAAACAAAATAAAAAAATAAAAATTTAGATATATATATTCACACTATACGGCACGGAATATTGTGGCCAAAATTCGTGACTTTCAAAAAGTTTCACTTTGGGGATATATGGGGGTCTATTAAGGCTACTTTTTAAAATTACTTTCATAATATACAGGGTGTCCCAAAAACCCTAAAAGTTGTGCTTTTTTTAAATGAAACACCCTGTATTTTATTGCATTTTTGGATCCTTCGATCAAAATAAGTGTGTGTTTTAATAAGGTTTTTATCACATAAACATTAAGGTTTTTGAAATAATTTGAATTTTGTAAAAATTTAACCTAATTTTCATGTTTAAATACTTAAAAAATAATTAAGTTATGCATACCAAATTTACACTGAAGTGTAACAATAAATCATATTTTATTTTCCAAGTATAATAAACTTGACATCTTATGCCGGGTGTAAAAAAATTGGAATTAAACAAATGAGAACTTTAAATGGCTATAACTTCATTTATTTAAATGGAACGCTATATTTATTAATTTATCAGCAAATGCACGTTTTAATTACCTATCGAATGGTATTTAAATCTTAAGTGTTAAGTCTTCTCGTTTTTACAGAAAACGCCAAAATATAGTTTATTGCACCGTTTTAGTACTTTTAAAATAAAAATTTTAATGTATCTAGTTTTCTATCGTATTTAAAAACGTCAGATAATTAATTTAGTCTGTTACTTTAGTTTAAAAAGGATGTCTTTTGTTATAGTTGTGTTATTTTGCGTTTTTGTGTTAGATCATTAGTAATCGTTATTGTTTGAACATGGTTGTTGTATGTCATAGTAAAAAATGAAAATTTACACAGATTTTCTTATACTGAGGTTTTTATAACTGACACTTCCAATTTCTTTAAACTGGTTTAATCGTCTCTCAAAAATGGCTGGCTTAGGGTGATTTCTTTCGGGAAACCTTTAAGTATAAACTCGACAAGCCAATAAACAATTTTGATGACATTCTCCAAGCATAAAAATAATGCCAATAACCCCTTCTTTTGAGTAAATCTTCATTTTTTACCAAAATATACAACAGCGATGTTCAAACAATAACGATTACTAACGATCTAACACAAAATTGCAAAATAAGACAACTATAACAAAAGACAGGCTTTTTAAACTAAAATGACAGACTAAATTAATTATCTGACGTTTCTAAATACCATAGAAAACTAGATACATACAAATTTTTACTTAAAAAGTACTAAAACGGTGCAATAAACAATATTTTGGCGTTTTCTGCAAAAACGAGAAGACTTAACACTTAAGATTTAAGTACCATTCGAAAGGTAATTAACACGTGCATTTGCTGATAAATTAATAAATATAGCGTTCCATTTAAATAAATGAAGTTATAGCCATTTAAAGTTCTCATTTGTTTAATTCCAATTTTTTTACACCCGGCATAAGATGTCAAGTTTATTATACTTGGAAAATAAAATATGATTTATTGTTACACTTCAGTGTAAATTTGGTATGCATAACTTAATTATTTTTTAAGTATTTAAAACATGAAAATTAGGTTACATTTTTACAAAATTCAAATTATTTCAAAAACCTTAAGGTTTATGTGATAAAAACCTTATTAAAACACACACTTATTTTTATCGAAGGATCCAAAAATGCAATAAAATACAGGGTGTTTCATTAAAAAAAACACAACTTTGATACTTTTAGGGTTTTTGGGACACCCTGTATATTATGAAAGTAATTTTAAAAAGTAGCCCTAATAGACTCCCATATATCCCCAAAGTGAAACTTTTTGAAAGTCACGTATTTTGGCCACAATATTCCGTGCCGTATAGCGTGAATAACCCTGTATACAGGGTGAGTTTTTTTTTCGATGTTCTCTATGGGGATCTCGGAAACTATAAGAGATAGAGAAACGGTTAAATGGGGAAAGAAGTGTAGATTTACGAGACGAATAAAATTCCACTTTCAAAGATTTCAAAAAAGTCAAGGGTAACTAGATATTTTGAAAAAAGTAAAAAGTGTCAATATTTTCATATCAATATATCTCATTTATTATAACAGATAGAAAAAACTGTAAAGGACAAAGTTTTAGATAATTTTATGTAGATTAATAAAAAATAATCAGAAAATTTTTATCGTCATTATTTTCCGAGATGAAAACTTGCATTTTTTACATTTTTTGTAAATGGAAACCATAGTTGGCTATGGCCACATTCAAAAGGTATTTTTTTCTCTTTAATCCAATATGACATACGACATAGTTATTTCTAAAAATAAGTGAGTTATAGTCATTTTAAATTTTATTATAAATAAAAAATGGGTAGCCATGAAAAAGATGAAAGTAAAACAATTGCAGTTGTTTATAATAATAGCAATATTGTAATTATTAGTTCTAAAAAGTTAAATAAAATTGAAAAACCAGCATAAGAATGTCAAGAGTATAATACGTTTCTTACAAAAATATTATGAACAGATGAATCGTGATTCACTAATTGTGGTATTTTTAATCGCCACAATGAACATAGATGAACTTAAGAGAATCCACGAGAAGTTTCACAGAGGAAACTAGAAATTAAATTTGGGGTTAATCCATGGTGTGTTTGGATTAAAAATTCTCGATCCATATATTTTTGAAAGCTCACTAAGTGAAACTGATTACTTTCATTTTCTTCAGAAAATATTTGAAGATTCGCTCGATTGTTTAAATTTATCATTAAAAGCTAGATTAAAATGGTTACAATATGACGGTGCTCTACCTAATAACATGTTGGCGTTACAAATTATTTAAATGATGATTTTCCTAACTCATAAGTGGAAAGAAATAAAGCAATCCCAGGGCCACCTAGATCTCCCGATCTGCGCGTTTTAGAATTTTTTCTGTGGGGTTATGTAAAATACAAAGTATATGAAAAATCATATCAATCTGTGGAGGATCATAAACTAGTTGTTATTGAAACATTTAATTCAATTTACATGAGAATAGTTAAAAAGCCATAAATTCAATTTTAAAACGATATAATTTATGTCATAATAGTATTAATAGTGGACTCTTTGACCATATTTTTTTAATATTAAAATTTCTCTCCCATTGATATATTGATAGTTACAGAATTACTTTATGCAGTTGTTTCATTTTGATTTATCTCTGTAAAACTAATGATTACAATATTGCTATTATTATAAACAACTGCAATTGTTTTACTTTCATCTTTTTCATGGCTACCCATTTTTTTTATTTATAATAAAATTTAAAATGACTATAACTCACTCATTTTTAGAAATAACTATGTCATATTGGATTAAAGAGAAAAAAAATACCTTTTGAATGAGGTCACACCCAACTATGGTTTCCATTTAAAAAAATGTAAGTTTGCGTCATATCTCGGAAAATAATGACGATAAAAATTTTCTGATTTTTATTAATCTGCATAAAATTATCTAAAACTTTGTCCTTTACAGTTTTTTTCTATCTGTTATAATAACCGAGATATATTGATTTAAAAAAATTGACACTTTTTACTAAAATATCTAGTTTCCCTTGACTTTTTTGAAAACTTTGAAAGTGGAATTTTATTCGTCTCGTAAATCTACACTTCTTTCCCCATTTAACCGTTTCTCTATCTCTTATAGTTTCCGAGATCCCCATAGAGAACATCGAAAAAAACTCTCCCTGTATATATATTTTTATTGCATACAATTAATTTAACAAATAATTGCAAATGATTATAAATAAAGTGAGCGAATTATAAAGAAAAATCTTTCTAGGTAAATCCCACAGTTTTTGAGATTCATTCAGAGAAAGCATTACGATTTTTACCATTTTAATATTATTCTTATAGCAGTAGGTTTGAGTTAAAAATTTAAAAAACGCCAAAATTACGCGTATTTAAAACTAAATTAATCTAGGTAATGTTCTTTATAAGAAGATAATTATGAGATCAAGGACTTGAACAAAGAGGATTATGAAATTTAAATTAGTGGAGATTATTTTATAATACAATATATTTAAATATAGATAAACTTACACAGTTACAAAAGTATTGATTTATTTACTTACGTTATTACATGCGCGGGATAATGATTAATTGAAATAAAATATATAAAATTAAATCCAATCAATCTTTCAAAAGGTTACAAACAATATTAATCTATTTTATCACTAAAATAATTTAAGTAGTTTCATTCAGTATTTTTAGCATACATGAACATTTAATATCTCATTCGTCTATAACTTTGTTTCGGTATCTCTCAAACGCTTTCAGTATGAGTAAATCAGCGTTAATTATAACTTTAGGTCGTGTTTAAATTGCAAACTATTTGATACGAACGAATCTAATTAACTAATTAACTATTATCATAATAAAAAGTATTGTTTATAAAACGTATAATAAAAAGTATTGTTTTATAAAACGTATAATTCTAAATGCAATATGCATTTTTCCCAATTCCATGGATGTAGAATTATGTATAAATCGCTTTTTAATTGCAGAAGTTCGGGGAATGCCGATTCCAGTCATTGATGTTTTAATTTTTATCGATGTTCGTCGACGGTTGAAAGAAAGGATGGAGTGGTCCACCGGTTTTCACCTTGTGATTGAACTGACTTAAAAGGGCAATTCAAATGGGTTTTAAAAATGTGATTTATTTTAAACCAAAAAAAAATCATTTTATTCAAATTAAGTACATAATTGTTGAATTACATATTATACACATAATGCAGCTCAAGATTATTTGAATTTAACATTTCCAAGTAAGTTGATCGGCAGAGGAGGTCCACACAAAGGAGCAGAGCAAGAACATGCAAAAATAAACATTTACAAAATAACAGACATAACTTCTTTTCAAAAGTAACGATTTATTCGTTATAGTTTCTTCAAATAATTTTTTATATTTATTTTTTACAAAAGCATTCTTTTTAAATTTTGAATAGTTTAATAATTGTATTTGATTGGATACAGTTTTCAAATTTTGTACAAAATAAATGAGAAATAGTAAAAAGAGTCTTATTCTGTTTAGGTCAGTTGTACCTTTAAACTAATTCGTTTCAACAAGAATAATGAATATGTGCCTTTGAAGTCGCAAGCCGTGGTTTTAGATGTTATGTACTGACTTTTCAAAGAACAGTAGTTTTCTTTTTGTGGTGTAAGTACTCGTTTTGAATTGAATTATTTGTATGTCGCTTAATCAATTTAGATGACAAACACTGACTTTCCACAGCAACTACTATTTTGAGGATTTTATGATCGAATATTAGTTCACACTTTTTAAGCTATATTTCGAATAAAGCTAAGAATGAAACAAAAATAAAACCTCCAAAATATCTTTAATAGGCAAAGGAATTATTCTAAGTTTATTCTGATCATATTCGTTTATGTTCATTGTAAATGTTCGCCTTAAATCTTCGAATTTGCAAATTTTATTGAATCTAAAAACAACAGATCTGCAACGTTTCGACCAAGTCGCATTGGTCTTCTTCTGGCGGCGTTCGTTGGAAAACTGCAGCTATATATATATACAGGGTGTTCCGTTAATGTGGGGGAAATGGCGGACAATAGATTCCTGGGGCCAAAATATGATGATTTAACACAACTTATCTATATCCAAAAATTTACGGTTAAGCCGGAATTTGTCTTCATTGTACCAAAAAAGTTTATTTATTCTTTATTTATTCTTTATTATTATCTTTGTTTCTCCTGCTTACAAAATACAAAAAAATATATAATATACATACAATCAAATAATACACAAATAATTTAGGACACAGGAGTCACGGGCGGAGTTCACTGAGTACCAATGTTCTTCCACTCAAACCCACGTTCTTCCGTAGACAGGTGACACACTTTCGCCATTTCCGGAGTTCTTTTTAATTATTTTTAAGCAAATATGCTCTATTTTGATCCTTTTGTAGGATATTTTAGACAAAGTCTATTATGTCATTTTGACATGTATTATTATTTCTTTTATTTATAATCATTGAATGCTTTATTCTATTTGAATGAAATTTATTATGAATAACTACCATAATATAATACATCAACACGCCGGTGGTGGCGCATCGGTTACGGCCCCGAACTGACGTGCAGCAACGTTGATTCGGGTCAGTAGTCGGATGGGTGACCGGTACCATTCACCATTGGGATACAATTAATGGTGCTTTAGAGTGACGGGGGCGATCCTTTAAAGTAACAAGCTCATTTACACACACACAAATACACAAATGACACATGGCGGAAGGACCACGTGGTCGATAGCCTAACACTACTACTACTACTCTACTACTATAATACATCATTACCGTTATTATGGCTATTATTGGTTAAAAAGAAGTATAAAAATTGGTGCCTTTAACAAAAACTAAAAAAATACTATTTGAAAGACCATTTAATGTAAAAACATTTTTGTCTCTTAATAATATTTGATATCTTTTACGGTTTTCCCACAAAAAAATAAAATATATTTTTTATCTAGTAAAAACAAAATCTAGTTTTCCGTAGAATCGAAAATAAATGTTTTTCGTGACCGTCTTTGTTTAAAAAATGTAAATTATGTATGATAATAATAATTTAGTGTCTTTTAATAATTAATTTTTAACTTTATTATAGTTCATAAATATTCATATTTGGAGCAAACAGATATCTTCCTTCTATAAGGATTTTTCTATGGAAATTGTTTGAAAAGTGTTAGATATTGTTTTGATTTATTTTATTAATTGATATTATTTAATTTTTATTCAATTGAGTAAGTTTATTTACTTATTATTAAGTGCATAATGAGCATACTATATTCATATTTTATTTTTTGTGCAAAAACCGTACAAGATATCAATTATTATTAAGAGACAAAAAAGTTTTAAAATAAAATGGCCTTTCAAGTCATATTTTTTTAGTTTTTGTTGGATGCACCACTAAAAAAATATTTTATTTTATAAGTGGTAGTAACATTGCTTTTTATACTTCATGCCAACTAAAACTGGCCATGATAACTAAAATGATGTGTTATATTATGATAATTATTAGTAATAAATATCATTGAAATCAAATAAAGCGTTCAATTGTTATAAACAAAAGAAATATTTTTTTTTTTGAACTTTGAAGACAAATTCCGGCATAAACCGGAATTTTCGGATATAGATAAGTTGTGTTAAGTAATCATATTTTGACCCCAGGAATCTATAGTCCAGCCATTTCTCCACATTAATGGTGTAGTGCAGGAGGAAAACGGGCCATGAGGGGCATTTTAAATAAGATATGGAGGGCTGGAGAGCAATTTCCGGAGGAATGGAGGGAGGGAATTATTATACCAGTACATAAGGCAGGGGATGAAATGTGTCCAATAAATTATAGGGGTATAACTCTGATGGACACATTGTATAAAGTCATGATGGGAATGGTAAAGGAACGGTTGGAGGAGGAGGTGGAAGGGAAGGGTCTATTACCAGAAGTGCAGGCAGGCTTCAAGGAAGGGAAGGTCTACAGAAGATCAGATAGCTACTCTAAACTGGTTGATTGAGAGAGAGTTGGCGAAGAAAGACAAGGTGTATGATTCGGTTGAGAGAAAGTTGTTGATTTAATGTTTGAAAGGTAAGGGAGTGTCAGAGCAGATTGTAAATTGGGTGAATGAGGTGTACAAGGAGACGTGGTGTAACATAAGAGTAGGTGAAGGCAAGTCGGAGGGCATCAAGGTAGTGCATGGTGTGAGACAAGGGTGCCCTTTGAGCCCACTACTGTTCAACCTGTATGTCGCGGATATGGAGAAGGTTCTAGCAGTCAGGGGGAATAGTGGTGGGAAGAAGAAAGATATGGAGCCTGGCGTTTGCGGATGATGTGGTTGTGATTGCTAGAACTATGAATGAATTGAATGAGATAAAAGGGATACTGGAAAGGTATTTTAATAAAAGGGAGTTGATAGTGAGTGTTTAACTAAGTACAATTATTTATAGTATTCGTGAAATTAGGAGATATCTGATAGTAGCTGTAGCAAAAAGAGTATACCATGCAAATTTCATCAGCAAGATGCGATACGGAATAATATTTTGGAGAAATCATTCGCACTCCTCATATACACTCCTCTCTACAGAAAAGAGCATTACGTTCAATACTTAAATTAGGCTATAATGAATCGTGTAGAAATAAATTTAAAGAAATACATAACGGGTGTCCAACAATTATTGCAGTCCCGGGTGGCGTTGGAATCAAAAACGTAGGTCGATTCTTATATGTGCCAAATAAATGAACTGACATTTTAATTGTCAAACATAACCTAAACGTGCATTTAAAGTGTTGTTAACTTTTATAAGTAATTCGAATATAGGTTATGTTTGACAATTAAAATGTCAGTTCATTTATTTGGCACATATAAGAATCGACCTACGTTTTTGATTCCAACGCCACCCGGGACTGCAATAATTGTTGGACACCCGTTAGTAACACTCTATTACTCCACTCTATGGATACTATATATTGGACTGTATACTATTTTATTTAAATTACATTCAAGGCAGTGATAACAAAATAGGAAAATATAACACACCAAATGTTAATTTCATATACCCTAAACACACTCTGGCTAAAACAGAAAAAACAAATCACTATAGATTTGTATATGAATTTGTGACCATACCTTATGTATATATATATATATATATATATATATATATATATATATATATATTTGGTATTAGGACATTTTGTTTGTAGTATTAATTATGTAATTAGTTAGGTACTATAAGACAACATTGACGCAATTTCATTTTGTATATTTTTTGTAAATGACATTTTGAAATGAAGATTATTATTATATACAAATGGCAATAACGTAACAACGATGTCTCTTTAATCATCCTCTTTTGCTTATCCTATGATTTGCTTGTATAAACTCGATTTTTGTCTATCTATTTAGTCCTTTTTTGTTTATGTTCTTCTGAATAATTTTATTCCATGTTCCTTTCGGTCTGAGAAAAATATAGGGCCACATCACCATTTTTGTTTTTATATTACTTCACTTTTCCCTATGAATAAATTACTAATTGCATAGTATAGATTTCCATAAATTGATTCCATTTGCTTAAATTCCCGCTTAAGTCATTCTCACTTCTTGTTACTATTATTGTATCATCTGCAAATCCACGTTCCTGTATTTTTACTACTTTTAATTTTCCATGTTCTAATATTATTTTTTTTATTTCTTTCCTGCTTCCTTTATTATTTCGATTGATCCATTGATATTATAAATAAAAGTCCTCCTTGTCCTCAGTTCTTGTTTCGTTACATACTTTTGATTTTTAGTTGTTAAGATATCATATGAACTCTGTGTTAGTAGAGAAAGGAAACAGGCAGTCACTGTTAGTTGTAAATATTAAAAGAAGAATGCAAAATATTCAGTGATCATTACCTAAAAGTAGCAAAAATAAGAGGACCCTTCATAGCTTCATTGACGAGCTGTGATTTAGCGAAACACGTGTCTGAAGACTGTCATTACATAATAACATTTGTGACATATTTAAATAAAAGTAAAACAAAACAAAAATGTTACGTTGTGCATACTGTGTTTAAAGTTATGTGACGGCCCCTGTATTTAATTCCTGGTGTTTCTTTAGCAAGAGGAGTAGTTGTTTTGCCTATTAGCTGTTAGTTATAACGGTACAGTAATAATAAGAAATTTTCTCATAGACATTTTTAATTCATCATGTGGTGGTAAAAATCATTAAGCTCATCACTGTGTCTGAATGGCCTAGTTGGTTGAGCGTTGGAATAGGTATCTAGAGCTCGCAGGTAAAAATAATACTTTATAATTTGAATATAATTAATAATTTTCTACAACGACCTAAAGAATAATACATCTATTATTAAACCTTATTGAATAAAATGCCCATTATTTAACATAACATTAAATTTAGAATTTATATTAATCTAAATTTGTTTTTAATCCATATTAATGAGCATGACTTACTTGTATATCCAAATATTTTCCAATGAAAAAAGTGTATTATACCTGTTTCATATTTTTCAGAAGATTTGGAATTTGAATTATTTATTATTGTTTTCTATTAAGAAATGACAATTTGTTTATACGTTTTTATTATTATATTTCGGTTGATTTAAAATTTCTACATTCGATTGAATATCTTAGATTTTGAAGTGTTTAGAATTATAAAATAATATAATGATAAATATTTATATCTAAAAAAATATATCAAAACCAATCTACGTTAACCTATATTTAGTCACTGAAACCGATTTTTGCGTTCTCGGTAGTGGTATGGATGTAATAGCTCCGATTATCGGGATTAATTTAAATTCCGAAATCATAAACATCTGATTCTACAGATAATATAAAGTTATATAATTTGATTGGAATAATTTTAAATTATTTTAAATCAACGTATATTTTTAATATTTTATAAACGAAAAAGATACCAGCACAAAAATATTACATCGTGCTAATCGTTATTATAGCCAAGTAACAGTTACCAGTTATATAATGCTGAGATGTCATACGTCGAAACCCATGCCTACATATTGCTTGTGCAAAATTACACAATTATTAAACTAAAAAAAGATATACAAGTTAGATAAGGATTATTATCATTGGGACACTAAAAAGTAATGTAAGAATGTAGTAGATAATATGTCATATGTGTTGTTTCTTCTTTTTAGTGAGTAATAAAGGGCCTTAGTTACTAGGCTAAGTTGACCAGCCACATTAATTTTAACTAGTTGTATTTATGTCAATGATTTCGTGGATATTTAAAAAATATGTCAATGTAGGTTATATTTCCTTTTATGTTATATCGAATCCAAAGACATTTATTTTTATATCGGAGTTTATATTCTTTACTACAAAATAAAAATATTTTATAGGTGATAAATAAAACACTTGGAATTAATGAACTACAATTATTTCTTAAATACAAAACTGTGTAGAAGGGGATGGGATGTGTATAATTGTGCATATTTAACTAATAAAGGTTTTACAAATTTAAAAGTGGGGAATTATTAACATATGTTTGATCATTTAGTAACATACCGCGTTTAGTTGTTGGACAAATAGGCCGCAGCTTTGAAGAGTTTCCGAACACGAGAAAAGTTTTCCAATAAGTAAACAATTGATAATGATCATAATTTTAATAAAAATTTTAAATATGGCATTCTATAAACATATCAATTTAAAGTAACTTAAAATACTAGAAACTTATATGGCATGTTAATTACTTGAAAACTAAGTCTGCTAAGTGTCATTTCTTTTTGATATGTATTCTTAAATTAGATTAATACATTTTTTGTATTATTGAACAACAACTGTTGGCTTTAAGTAAGTTTAATTGTGATGACAGAAAGTCATCGTTTTGGTATAACAAAGGGAATTGACTGACTGACTGAAATACTTCAAATAAGACTGCAGATAAACCGCTACCTTTGAGGTATATTTTTAATAAAGCTCTTGAGAATTTTCAAGTCCCCAATATTTGCATTTTTTTAAATTTGAATTACAAGAACATCTAAGTAGACATTGTAGATTTAGATTATTAGCTTTTCAATAACTCTTAATGAGGCTGCATCTACTAAGAGGTTATTAAAACTAAAGGAAAGACAAGCATGGAAGACTTTCTGCACCAAAATTAATAATAACGCACCCCTGCGACAAAAATAAGGAACAACATTAAGGCATTCATTGGCAGTACTATGAGGAATCAAATAATACCTTCAGATATTTCAGCATCCATCCTAGAATTATTCGTCCCTCAATTTGTTCCTCCTTTAGAAACGCTACATATTTCTAATGAAACACATTTCCTTTCCTCCCCCTTCACCATGTTGGAACTGTCCTTGGTCCTTAAGAACGTCAATTTCACTGCCCCTGGTTTGGATGGAATTACCTAATTATTAATTTTTTTTAATGAAAATATTTTTTATTCCTTGACATATTATCCATCTCGGTGTCAAATCCCTCAAAATAGGTATTTATTTACAACCTGAACAAAATTTCAGCTTCAGCTTCAGTTAAGAAAAAAAGGTCACTGGACCAGGTCTGGAGAATTCCCAAAAAAATCCGGCACCCAAAACGTGCAAAGCTTATTCATGTGAAATATTTATGAACTATATTACTAACGTGCTTCTTTAAGATGCCTATGATGTTAGGTAGCTCACTCAATTTCATTTTGTGGCCATTCAACTCGATTTCACTGAAGTACCTGCCTCAATTGGCCTTCCTAAACGTGATTTTGTGCTCTTACTGTTACGACGAAACTCAGCAAATCAATATTTTACGGTTGAATTTGATGGGGCAGATTGACAATAACATTTATGACCCCATGTTTTTGCCTCGATAGTTTTTTCCCATCACCAATATTTAATCAAAACACGAATTTCACATTTTATCTTAGTAAAAATAAATTAACTTTATTAGTTTAAAAGCTATAACTTTAAGGAAATATCATAAAATTTTAACAACAAATAAGTTTTTAAATCTTAACAAATCTAAATAAAAAATAAAAAATATATGAAGACTTACTTACTATGATAATTTAGGCATTCTCACTTATTAACAAGGACGATATATTATTGGTTACAATACCAGCTGAAAAGTATTTGGCCTGATATATAGACTGAGGCACAAGCTAAAAATCCTATAGACTACCCAATCTATATATCAGGCTAAATAAGTTTCAGCTGGTATTGTAATCAATAATATATAGTTCATGTTAATGAGAATTCCCAAATTATAGTAGTAAATAGATCTTCATCCCTACACAATCCTTCTAACGTTCTCCTTTACGAAACCACACAAGTCATCCCAATATCCCAACGTATAAATAGCCTTAGTTTAAAATTTGCCAAAAATCCCTTTAATTTAACCCTCCTCATTAAATTCTGTACCCCCCGAAACCCCAATATCCCCCCTAAACATAAACACCCATCAATCACCATTCATCAATTCATTAGTTCGAATCATCCAGACTGTTAAGCTAGCTAGCAAGACTATTTAATTTTTTAGACATAACTTAGAGTCAAGACAGGGCAGAAAGACCGATGGTCGATAGCCCAACGGACAGACTAACCATATTGTTAATTACTTGTATGTTTCCATAAATTGTGTATAATTGTTCGAATAAAGATGTTGTTCTCTCTCTCTAGATCTTCATGTATTTTTTACTAAATAATGTGACAAGTAAGAAACTAGTTCATTATTATCTGGCGTTGCACACTAATTAGCAATTATTGAAATTAATTAAGTGGTTCTCACATATCAATTCATAATTTAGCTATGATCACACATCAAAGGCCCTATTAATAATTCCATTCTCGGAATCTAATTTGATTATGTCATACAATATGTCTGATACGTTAACTACATTTATTAATATATTTATTCGATATAATTTTTAAATCAGGAATAGCGTTGTCATATCTTTATATTTTCAGCAATTAAATCAATTTCTTTGTATCTAGAAATTCGCTAGTATAATGTAAAAGACCGTAATTTATTGAGGTAAGATAAGACAAGATAAAATTACTCTAATTATTAAACAACAATCACTTAATAAAATACTGACACATTATATGGTTTCAAAAAGGTTTTAAATCAGCCATTTAACATCAATGTTCAGTTTTAGAGCGCTGTAATTAAATTCGAAGTTATTCGTTTTAATTTAATAATAATATCCTGCTGATAATTATATAATATTATAATGGTAAGATATAGGTTAAATTCTAGAATTCGCGATTAAAGTCGTTTAACACTTGCATTCCCCTTTAAAAAAATATAAAATTTAATTCGAGGCAAAATGATTTAGAAATATCTTTATTTTATAGGTTATCTAAGTAATGGATTGATTTTATAAATAATATCTATATTTATTTATATTACTCTCTTAATAATGTACATTTCTTGTGAAAAGCATACTTTAATGCGATCCGACCATTTTGTAATGCATATTTTACTCATCATGTGACAAATTGTTAAACATGTTTTATTCTTTGTGTAGATGTAACTACCATCAGTTCTCAGAATTATCGCCAATGTAGAATTTATGAAGAATCTGCACCAACTTCTTAAAAAGGTCGATTTTCTACCTGCCCATATAGTAATATTAATTTATAGAACCCTCGATATGAACAATTCTCGTTTTAACGGTTGATTTTATAAAGATCTCCAAATTCGATTCGTGGAAGTGTTTCAATTATATATTAAAATTGTTTGCGTTTGAATATTTATTTTAATTGTATTTATTTTATACAATTTAAATTTCAAAGAATTATTAATAATTACTGGGAAATTAAAAATATAATACGTTGAATAATTAAAATTTTAGTTTGAATTCGCTATAAAAACAAGCAAAATTACAATAACACCCACACGTTTACATAATTAAATATAATTTTGACAATTACTTAAGATTGATATGTTTCTAAAAGTGTTTTTCAGTATAATATTCAGATTTAAGTTACTTAATGTCATAGTTCATATTAATAAAAAGGTTAATAATTGAAATTCTCTTGGTTGGTTTCACTTATATATCGCTTTATAATACAATTATCAAGAATGATGTACAAATTCAGATTCTCATTTCGAAGAAAATAAATAATACATGTATTTAAATACTTTTATTATTCATAAATATTATAAACATGGTGTTTTTTAACATAAAAATTTGAATACAACTTTTTTTTTAAAATACATTCTCTTTAATATTAATGACGACGTGTATTATATAAAAAGTAATTTATTTAACGCAACCAAAATATATAATTTCGTATAATCTTCTACATTAATTAGTATAACATATAAGTCAATAATTCTGAGAATTTCCAATAAGCAAAAAAAACTCGTCATTTAAAGTACGTAATTAGTTGACCGTTAGATCGGTGAAAAAGTCGGATTTATTTTTAGACCGGTGGTCATTTCACGATTTAATAATAATCTGGTATACGCTGGTTGGTGCTTGATACCAGGAATATTGACTTAATATGTTCTTAAAACCATATAAATAATATATACGACGGACGGGCGTATAAAAACATAATAAGGTTCTTATTCGGAAAGGAATAATCGCCATGTGCCGGCTTTACTGGGAATCGCGCCGTTAAATTAATTCTCAAAAGTTTGTATAAATGTAAGCGCTCGATCCAGTTCTGTAAATTTCCGATGGTTTTCGGATCGACAAAGAACGCGGAAAAGCGCGCGGGTTTCAAAATGGCCGTCGTGCCCTTTTATGTACGTGCAGATGACTCGTTTCGTTATTTATGAGATCCGTTTCCTTTATGGTTGCCGTGGGTTTAATGTATGCAATTAAATTTGTCCAAAATTGGTGTCCACTTTTTGCTCGAACCATTTCATGTCCGCATTTTCGTGGAAGAACTTATTGCTGATAACTATAAAACATTTATGGTGAAAACTGATTGCATCGAAAATTTATAGGTGAGTGTTTGATTTAAAAGACTGGAAACATTATCAACTACTCCAGTGAGGGTAAGAAAGTCTCTGTAAAAAAGAAAACTAACATCTTAATGATAGAAATCTAGTTAAACTAATTAGATGAGGATGGCTAAATATATTTAAATACAATACTTTTACTTTTTTTTAGGAGATTTGCTAAAACTATAAAATTACTTGTTAAAATAACTACTTGTCTGGCTAATATTAAAGTAGCTAGTGAATTATAAAAAGGTTAGCATATGACAAGTTATGCAACTATTTAAAGAACAGTAGTAAGAATATATTTTATAAATTAACACACTTACTATATTTTTACCACTAAAAATTAAGTAATGAATATATATTTCAAAGTACATACGACTTAGGTGTTTTCTTTGTGATTTGTTGGTTAAATGTCTTATCATTAATTAGCACGTAGTAACGTAACTATTATCATGATTAAGAATATATTTATTTAAACCGAACAAACACTTGCAAATTTGTTTGGATAGGAAATGAATATTACTTACAAATTACTTTGTAGACCACCTTTTTGTTCTATATCACGTATTTATGCTAAATTCAAATTAAATCTTGTTTGCATTGACCTTAGTGATTCAAATAAACTATTTTTTTTTGTAAACTATACATAGATTTTTGATGTTTTCTTCGCAAAAATGAATTTTTGGTACTACGATATAGAATGTGTCCCAATTTCGTTGCTCGCCATTGGTATCTCTGATATTACAAGAGATAGGACAATGGTTAAATGGGAAATGTTTTGCAGAAATCAGTGCTCATAACAAATCCCATTTCAAATTCACCTTAACTTTTTTGAATTTTAAGATATTTTGAGAAACCCAAAATTTGCCAATTTTAATTTTTCTCAACCTTTACATTATTTAGACACTTTTTTTAAGACAAAGTTTTTGGCGGAAACAGAAAACCCCTATTCGCATTTGTTTCCAGGTTATTAGCTTTATCTTCTGTTTTTCTTATGGTGGCCATATTGGATTTTGGGTTTATTAGATAGCGCTTTTCAAAGATATATAACATGCCTGAAACATTTAGTTACAAGCAAAATATTAATAAAAACTTAAGTTAATATTTAATATGACAATTGAAAATGAATAGATTCTAAGTAGTACTGTAATCTAACGAAACGGTTACAAAATGATAGAAACATAAAGTAAAGAAACAATACTCAAATTTCATATTTACTTAAAGAAATTGTTCAATATGACGACCATTCTGTTTCACACACTTTTGACACCTTGTTCTAACAGAGGTACAAACGCTACATAGTGTGTTTCCGTTTACTAATCGCAACTCATCTATTACTCTTGTTCTAAAATTTCCCGAGTTTCTGGTGGTTCAAAACTAAACACTCCATTTTTAGTGGTACTCCATATATAAAAGTCCATTATTTAAAATCACTCTCTCGTTAAATTTTACTCTCACAAATGTTGCACGTTACGAGTGTTATGGGCCGGGCAACCATCCTCCTGGAAACAGATATGCATGTCTTCGGGATTAATAATTTGTTCCAAAGCAGGCATTATCTCATTTGTTAGTAGCTCCAAATTAGCAGTTAAATCAAAGATGAAAGGACCTATTAAGTGACTATCTAAAACGAAAAGAAACTCAACAAAATCAAAATATAAACATAATTTCATACCAATTAAACCGCACCAGACATTAGAACCAAATCGAACTTGAAATATTAATTGATTTACCAAATGTAGATTTACAGTAGACCAATGAGAATAGTTATTCCTATTGAATACTCTACAATTAGTAAATCGTGTTTCATCTGTCTATAATATTTTCCTAGGAAAATTAGCGTCAGCTTTACATTTTTAAAGGTACCACCTGCTAAGCTGTAATCTTCGGTGATAGTCATTATCACTTAAACCTTGTACAATTGTTCGTTTGTAAGTGTTTAAAGGTTCTGTGAACTGTAGATTTTGAAATCATTATTTCTCGAGCTACACGACGAACTGATGTGCTGGAATTGTCCGTAATGTTCTGCAAAATATTATTTCGACGTGTTTCATTAACTTCATAATTAGCTCATTTTTGTTCGTGGAAGCTTCGAACAAAAAGTTCTGTAAATCGCTAACTAGTCTTCTAAAAATTATCCTGTTTGTTTGTTGTCTTTCTGGAAAACGCTTTGCATACCGCGTGCATGCATTTTCAGTGTTTCTATTTGCTTTCAAATACACGTCCAACATATCAACTACTAACTTCAGCACAAATACTTTATACAAAATTCTGTTGTTTCTTCCCTTTACACATTATATGCAACTTTTGTCAAGCCTGGACTCGGATCCAGAAGTAGAAGAACTTGATCGCTCTTCGCAAAAATCACCTACCAGTTAATCTACCAAAAGCTTATCGTATTTTAAATGAGGTAATGCATTTTTGTCTTATACAAAATGTACGAATTTATAGCACACATTTCCGTTCTCTAGAAAAACATTTTTCGCCACCACAATATCAACAGCTTGCAGTGTATTAATCAATTCACCCATTGAACTAGTGTAATTTACAGCTTTTGGCTTTTGGATATTTTTCTCCAATCCTCATCTTCTAAATCTTCCTCTTATGACAAATCCTACCAAATCATTCCTGCTCAATAACGTAACGTTTCTTTGATCCTTCCAAGACAATAACATCGGCTTTTTTCTACAAGCAAAAGGTTTGTTTTCATAAAAATTTATTCTTGGTAATCCTTTTCTATTGATTTTTATTGTCGCCGTTAAATGGCATTTCATTTTAAAAATATATCAGCAAATGGAATACTAGTATAGTATCTATCTGTAACGATATAATAGTCTTTTGTATTAGGCATGTTGATTAATAATTTTTCATATAGAAGTAGAGGAAGTCTTCCACTTCCAATATATATATATATATATATATATATATATATATATATATATATATATATATGCTATGCATTTTACTTTACTTTGTTACATGACTTTTATTTAATTTATTTGCGAACTTTTTCCACTCTCTTCTATTCTTCGCCAATTATTTTGCTTATATCACTATCTTTCCTCTATGGTTTAATGTTTCTTCTATTTTGTTGTCCCATTTTTCTCTTGGTCTTCCTCTTTTGTTTCCTGTTTTTGCTTCCCAAATTGGTTTTGTTTGATTTGTGCTTTCCATCCTGATTAAGTGTCCCCGCTAGCTGAGTTGTTTCTTTTCTATAAACTTATCTAATGTCTCAATTTCCAATTCTTCCCTTATGTCTTTATTTCTTATTCTGTCTCTTCTCGTTACTTGTTTTACTCTTCTCAGATATTTCATATCTATTACCTAGCATTAGCTTCCACGTCTTACTTTCATATATCAGAATCGTTCTGTAAATTGTTTTGTATATACTCATTTTTGCCTTTCTAGTGATCTCTTTCTTGTGATTAAGTATGTTATTCATTGTATATTACATTTTTGTTGTGTTGTTTATTCGGTTGCTTAATTTGCCCTCAATATTTCCATCTTCTGTGATTTCTACTCCTAGGTATCTGAATTGCTCCACTTGTTCTATCATATGATCTCCTATCTTTATATTTATGTGTTCTTTCTGTTTTCCTACTATCATTACCTTTGTTTTGTTGTAGTACATTTTCATGTTATATTTCTTTAGATGTTTATTCCATACGTTCAGGTTTTGTTGCATATTCCATTTATTTTCTATTATCACTACTACATCGTCCGCGTATGCTCCTTCTGATATTTTGACCTTGCATATTTTTGGATCATATGTTTGTTTTTATAATTTCTGTTTTCATACTCTTCATTATTTCATCCATATATATGTTGAATAACGTTGGGCTAAGTCCTCCTCCTTGTCTTAGTCCATTATTTTAGACACTCAAAAGAAGTTGAGTAGGCTTTAACGTTTAGCATATCTAAGCATCACAGGGGCGATGCAAATGACTCCAACCGCGGGAATGGAGGCAATCATTGGTCTCATACCGCTTCATCTAGGGGTACAAAAAGAGGGACTTGTGCCGGCCCTCCGACTACACCAGAGGAAGAAAACACTGCCGGGAGACTGGACCGGACACTTAGAAATACTGCAGCAAATAACCCGGTCCTCCTGTCCAAACCGACGGACATCATGTCCAGGAAGCTCGAATTCGAACTACCGTTTAATGTGTCGATTGAGGACTTTGATAATAGTCGGCTTTGATGAGAGTCAAGGAGTTTGGTCGACCAAACTCCTTGACTCTCATGAGTTTGGTCGAGGAATATCAGCCTGGTACACGAATGGTGCCAAGAATAACAGAGGTGTTGGAATGGGCGTTTATGGCTCTAACCAAAACCATAAGAGCTTCATGGCTCTGGGTACGACACCCACGATTTTGCAAGCAGAAGCAATTGCAATTGATATGTGCGCCAGAGAATGTCTGGGCAGGCACCTAAATGGTGCGCATATATACATCTGCTCAGACAGCCAAGCCGCATTAAAGGCCGTTCGAGCCTACAGTCATGGCGAAGAACAACTCGTTGACCCTCATGTGAATCCCAGGGCACGGGGATATTAAAAACAACGAAGTGGTAGATGAACTTGTAAAACGAGGTGCAAATGCCTCTCCTATAGGACCCGAGCTGTTTTGCGAACTCCCCATGGCGCACAGAAGAGATGTGGTGCAAACATGAGAATAGGACAGAAGACGCAAGCACTGAAACAATGTACCAGGCCTACATCAATCAAAACGACTTATCAAACTCGGTCACAGCCACTAGGTGCTTGAACTTACAAGGAACGAGCTAAGAATTTTCATCGGACTCATGACAGGGCAATGTGTCCTCCGATACTATTTGTGGAAAATGGGAAAAGAGGAAAGTGGAAATTGCAGATTATGTGATTCGGCAGATGAAACGACCTAGTACATAATATGCACTTGTGTCGCGATTTCACACTTCGGCAGGGACCGATTATCCCCCGAAGAAGTGAGCAGTATCACCCCCAAGAAAGTTATCAAATTCATGTTGGAGGTGGGTGAAGTGATTAGTTTAAGGGTAGAATAATAGATCTGTTAAGTCACAGTTCACGAGAGGCTAACACACCTCACTAGGACTCTACTTAACCTATAACCTATAGTCCATTATTTGTCTTGAATTATCTTGATATTTGCCCCTTGTATATTATTGCATTACTGTTATTGTTGTATATGTTCTGTATAAATTTGACTGTCTTGTTTTCTATACCTCTCTTGCCAAGTATTCTCCACGGTTTCCTTCTTGGCATCATGTCAAACGCTTTTTTAGGTCTATAAATCCTAGATATGTGTTTTTGTTATTTGCTATTCTTTTTCTGTGACTTGTTTTCTTGTAAAAATGTTGTCTGATGTGGATCTTCGTTTCCTAAAATCGCATTGTGATTCTTATAGCGTCTGTTCTATTTTGCTATTATTGTCTTGTTGATTATTTTTCTAATATTTTCATTCCTATGCTTATTAGTGTTATTTCTCTATAGTCGGTGCATTTGCCTTGTCGCCTTTCTTGTATATTGGAACAATTAGCGCTGTTTGCCAATATTTTGGTATGTTATGCATCTCCTATATTATTGCAGTAATTTTAGCTGTTTATCTTTACCTATAGGTTCCAATTGCTTAATCATTCCTATTTTCAGTTCCCTTATTATTTCCAGTATTTCATTTTCGTTGATACTCTGCGTTGCTGTCTCTTAGTTTGTATGATCTTATCTTATTATAGTTTATTGCTGTAGTTGGTCGGGGTTTTTCTTTCTCTTGGTCTTTTGGTCTTCACTTCATATTTCGAAGCTTCTCTTTACTCTTTTATCTATTATTTTGCCCTTTCTTTTTTTGTCACTACGTAATCTCCTATAGATTTTTCGTTCCTACTTCCCTGGTGTCTTTGTGTATCTCCTTGTATTTGAATAATGTATTCGCTATTACTAAATTGTCCTTTCTACAATAATCTACTATTCTTTTCCCATTATCGTTTATTACGTCTTCCCCATATCTTCCTCTCATAGTATCGGTGTCTTTTACTACATTGCCGATTCTACTGTTGAAGTCTCCTGCTACATATACTTCTCCGGTGGCCGCTTCGGTTGTTTCGTTGCTTGCCAAAACATCTACATTTGGTCCATTTACTACATAAATTAAATTTTCCTCAATACCTCGATAACATCTAACGCGACTGCTATAATTTGTTCAGACTTTGTTGTTTCCTTTTTAGGTTACTGTAAATATTCTTGACGATATTTCTTGCCCTGTATCTATTTAGTGTTCTATGTTTCTGTGTATAATGCAATCTACTCCTTCAGCTGCCCTTTTATCCTTATCTACCACAGTATATATTATTTTGTGTTTGTTATTATACTTCCGTAATAAGGAACACCTATTTAGTTTTAGAATACACATATGTTACTCCCTGGTATGAAGTCTCCGGAAATTTTTGAAGTAATGTACTCCATAAAATAGCTAATATGTTAAATTCATGTTTTTAATAGTATTTTTCGAGGATCTGTTGTTTTTAAATGCAACATACAAAATATTTGGTTGAATCGTCGTCTAGTAAATTTATTATAAAAAGATTGTATTCTAAAATTATCCTTGCTTGACCAGTACTCCTGTACATTTGCCGAAGCCATCATGGCCATATTTAGAATAATACCCAAAAAGGCGTAGAATTCTTCCTTACTTGTTTCGCGTCATGTATGCGATATAGAATTCTTGCTAAGAAATGTATCCTTTAATTTGCGTTTAGCATAGTTGTTGGTTTCTAATATGATTTCATCCACTACTTCATCCGCAAAATACAAAATTGCATAAGTTCCTCGATTCTTACAACTTGTGGTCCTGGCAATTTCTGCCCCGTTAAAAAATTTATACTTTGTAAGGGAACATTACTTCCTGTAATATCGGTCATTCATCGGATTCAATAACTTGAATCCTTCATTTTTTGTGCACAATTATTACGCCACTATCATCACCATCAGAATTATTTTTAATATCGTTCACTATTATTTCGATTAAGTCGTCTCCGTGCAAAACAAAATCAAGTTCAACTTCTATGGTACATGACTTATTTCAGAATTTTCGTCATAACTGTCACCTTCCATCTTCACAGCACAAGGGCTTAAAACTTTATGATACCTAATATATTATATTTGGTTTCAAAAAGTGAATAATGTACCACTTTCTTAATGTAAACATAAACAGTTGAATTAAAAGTCATATCATATTTTAAATGTCGCAGTATGTGACAGACGAGTGAAAAGGGATTAAAACTTGACTTCCAACTTCTGACATAGATATATGAAAGTTACCTTCCCTTATATTTCGCGAATAGAGGGTTTATTGTTTTTCAAAGTATTCTCAATGAATATCAATATATACCTTCAAAATATGAATTTTGAACGCATTAATCGCTTCTTCAAGCGGCAATACAGCCTCCGCCAGTGACACGAGAAGATTTCGTAATTTTATTGTGAAAGACTTATTTATTAACAATTTCTAAAATATTAATGGAAAATACAAGAGTACCCATTTATTTAACACTATGAAAAGATTTTTTTTTTGGTCACTACATCTACCAAATCTCTTTTTAAACATTCTTGAAGTCGAGACTTAAAGTTTTGCAATTTCATCGGAAATTCGTTGTTTGAGGGCGGGAATTGTCCTGGGGGATTAATTCGGAACGCTTGGGTTTTCAGGCATCCATATCAAAAGAAGTCGCAGGCTGTTAGGTCGGGAGACCGCAGGGGCAATGAATATCCCCGTTTCGAGAAATCACACGCCATGGGAACAAAACTTTTACAACATTCATTCAGATTCGGGCTTGTTGTCCTATCTTGTTGGAACATGGTGTATTCGTTCTCAGGAAAGCGGACGAGTTGTGTGAGGAAGTTGCGAATCATTGCTACGTATCGCTGTAAATTAACTATCACTGTATTTTTATCCGCATCTTCGACAAAATAAGGACCGAAAATTCTATTGGCCGATGTTGTACACCATACTGTGACTCTTTGAACATGAAAAGGTGATTCATGAAGTAAAGGAGGGTTTTTCCCGTTTAGTATCAGACATTTTGTTTATTTACAAAAAAATTTGATAATACGCTTTAACTGCGTAGCCTCGTTATTCATCCGTCCCAATATTAATTGTAAACTAAATGGCAGACCATGCAGGTTATGACAGATCGGCAACTGACGTTTGCACTATATCGCTACAAGCTGCTAACCTCATCTCAAATTATCCCGTTTCACTGGCGAGCCCTTTACAAAAAAGCATTTGGGTGCCAATTCAATGTTTTTTTTTTTAGTGTTCAAAAAGTCTTTTAGTTTGTGGAGAATGTTTTACCTTAATTTTCTAGAGACTTCTGACAAACAAGTGGTTGTGAACCTTTCAGAAACAGGCTACCATTTGCTTCTTTGTTTCTTCTGCGAACAAGCATTGCAATCGTATTTCTTGATCATTTCTTATGACTATTTGTCACGAACCATTTTGAGAGATTATTAAATTATGTAGAATCCAACGCAATAATTTTTGACGGCCACATGTTCATGCAATATTTAATGTATGCTGGTCCCACTAATATTTTAGGATGCATCAATTTCACGATAAGTCAGATGACGATCTTGTAAAATAAGTCCCCGCATAGTATCAATATTTTCTGGAACAACAGCCGATTTTGGACGACCTTCACAAAATTCATCACTAAACGAACCATGGCCAAGACTGAATTGAATGTTTTTGATTGTGAAGTCAAATTCGTTTATCGATGCACTGTTGTTGAGATAATCCACATCGAAAATTGTAAAAATTAATCGCACCGAAATATTCATGACTTAATACCATTTCCTGGTCGACATCAACAACATAAATTGCGCTTAGACATCCAAACGTTCTGAGCAACTAAACTGACCGAAACCAAACTTTACGTTAGGGACGTCTCCATTCTATGAATGGTGGAAGCCATTACTTTGTGATACATCTTGGAATCAATAACTTTAATAAGAAACTACGCTTACACAAAATAGGTCCTGTGTGTGATATTAACAAAGTGCATTCTCTTCTGTCTTTTCTAATTCGCTTAAATATCTTATTTCCATTGCATCTAACCTACTTTGATGTTTCATTGTTATTTTCCATGACTTACTACTGAATGTAGGTTTTATTGTCTTTCACACCTTATCTGTCTGTATACTTTTTAGGATATTATTAATATTGAAAAAATGTGTTTTTAGTGATTTTGAAAGGTTTTATGATTTGCCCATTTTATTTCATCATTTAATTTTCTGTTTTATACAGGGTGACCTAAAATAAAGTTTATACTTAGTGGAAAAATTAAAAAAAAAGTAATCTATCTATCGTTCATTCACTTAAAGAAATACTGACACAGTATAGGGTTTCCGAATGTTTTTAATATTGTACTACAACAATGTTTCACCACACAGTGGCTTCATCAGGTAGATGAAAATATGATTTAAAAATTACAATTATCACTTATATACTAGGTCGAGTGAACAAGCTTGGAGGGGGGGGGGTGATGTTTATTACAATAATATAGAAAAATTACTTATCTATTATATGAGCCGTTTATTTTGAAAGTGCCCTAAGTCCATTTATCTCTAAATTGAAATATTTAGGGTTTTGCGTTTCTACAAAATTAAAAATATACGTAAGGTATATGATTGACTCGCAATGCTAAATCGTATTTAAAGGAGTTAATTTAATAATTCCTATTTAAAAAATCGCTATTATTAAGTGTATAATATGTCCTTGCTTACCTTGAAAGGACTTAGGTCACTTTCAAAATAAAAATTAGTTTTGTTATAAAATGTGAAAGAGCTTAAGTCTTTTACATATAGTTAAAAAAAATTTAAAAACATTTTATTTACTTTATATTTTTAGAAGAAAAAAAATTTAATAACAAGTTATTCGTTAACATTATCAGTATGTGGAAGGGATTTAAAGTAGTTATGGTGTTCCAGAGCTATATATCGCAGTAAGTCCATCATGTGCGCTTCTTATACTTTTGTATAATGATGGCAATGCAATTTTTCAAAAAAAAAATAGGTCTACCCTGACGTGGCAATAAATCAAGAATTTTAAACTCTGCATTCTCATCCATGGTTGTTTTATATAAAATTTTATGTGGTTTATTTCTTAAAAAATCGCATCCAGCATATGTGCAGCCAGTTTATTTTTTCCCCGTTGGTATTTTTGGATCTTTTGTAAACTGATTCTTCTAAGAGTCTCGTTGATATAAAATTTTCTTGTTTCATTTCATTTAGTATGAAATTTTTTCATTATTTTATAGTAATCTTGTGGCACATACAGTAAATTATTTCTTTTTAACGAACTTTCTATAAAGCTAAAATCTCTGTCATTAGGTAAAAATAAATGACCTGATATTAAAAAATTGGGGTCTATGATTTCCACATAATTTTGATACAATTATATGTTTTTCACTTTTTTAAGTGGTGTCTGCAGAGGCATGAATCCACTTCTTGGGAACCTCTAGAAGCTTTTGTTTCATCCCAAGCGTACATGTATACATTATCGTTGTGGAAATTGTGTATGCCTAAATTTAAAATATACATGTTACATTTATCGTCCTTCGCTTAAATTGTGTAAAAATAATTTTTTCAAACAGAAAGTTTGCCTTGAATTTAACCAGTACGTAAAACTCTCATTGCTATATGAATCTTTTCTGTTTCTCCGACGTCTTCTTTTTAAAGTACAGCGTTCGGTCTCTTCGAATTGCAATATATTTTGCTTATAAAAGTCTCCTAAGTTCCAAAACATTTCAAAAATACGTTTTCTTTCTGTTTCTTTAAATTTCTTAAGCAGTCTTTTTGACATGATGGCAGGTATAATTTTTCCCGTTTGTGTATAGTATCTTTTCCCCGAATTTCGTTTAATTTTACAAAGTTTCTGAATATAAGTATCACTTCTGTTTTCTCTGAATCCTTCTCTGAAGCTGTTGTTTTGTAAATTCTCATTCTCAATTAGTTCCTCTTCCTCTGTTGAAGAATGAAGTTCTAAAAGTCTCTATCTTTTTCTATATTTGTTGTAGGATTTTAATTCTTCTTCACTTTGAGAATCAAGCAGTCTTGTGATTTTATCCTTTCCCATGGGTTTAATAATTTCTTTAATTAAATATTATTCTTTAAAATTTAATTCAATATTATAATGTAATTTAAATTACCTTCAGCACTGCTCTCAAGATTTTGGGCCGCACTATTTGGCATTATCAATGAAAAGTGGACTTAAGTCACTTTCAAAATTAAATTTTCAATATTTATATTATTATGAAAATATATGTGGTACAAAATTTTCAAATGTATTAAATATATTTTAATTCCGATTTATTTTTTTGACAGTTCAGCATAAGTTATAAATGTCACCACAGTTAACTTGAAAAAAGATAAAAATGGACTTGGGTCACTTTCAAAATAAATGGCTCATATTACTTACTATCGTTCATTATTTATTAAACTATATAATTTGAGATTTATTTAAAAAATAATATTCTCCAAATGTAAACTTTCGCGATCACGACAGACTTTTATTCTAACACTAAATATTTTTATAATAGCTCCACAGGTAGACTCTATGATGGCTGAATTTAAAGACTTTATAAAAATGCCTGTTTGTTTAAACATTTTACCTTTAATACATTTTGTGTTTAATCTATTCATTAGAGTACCGTAAAGTAATCTTGTAATGTTGATCTTTGTGTGAATTTATTAGATCACTGTGTACTTTATGCTAAAGACATTTTTAACGTTAGATTGACTTGTGTACTCGCAAATAATTAAATTTAATTTTGTTATGAAATGATAGGCTAAATAAATACTAGAAGAGGTATATATGTGATATTGTAAGTTTTTTGAGTATCAGAGACAAAATTGTAAGCAATATATCATTTGCAGCATATTGGGAACATAAAGAGAGAGTGGGTCTGGCATATGTTCGAAGAAATCAAAATGAACTGATCCGCCATATGAAACTGATTGCTTTAGAGGCACAATAAAAGCCGTATTTGAATGATTACTGGAAATTAAACATGGGTTTGTAATATAATCCAAAATACAAAAGGCTCCCTTCTGGGTTTCATCTTAAAAAGGTGGTTTTATGCTTTGGGTGGAGTATTTATGGGTTCGTTCATTTTGAAGTGCTGAAACTTGGACACACTATAGATGTAGGTAGGTCTTTACTATGATTAATTGCGCCGTTGAATCAATCTTTAATTGAAAAGTAGCCATCAATTGCCACAAATGCCGTATTCTGCAATACTATAATCCAAGACGAACCCTGAAAATAATGAATGAATTGGTGTATTGTCTCGCCCAAATGTAAAATTGAAATGTTGCCTACAGATATTCTGAACAATTAAACATTTGATTTTAATCGATTCTGAATCTAGATTAAAATAGGTTGTTCATAACATATATTCTGAACAAATAAACATTTGATTTTTATTGATTCTGAATCTAGATTAAAATATGTTGTTCATAATAAGAGTGGTTATATCGTTGATTAAAAACAAAAATTTGTTAAAAACATACGTGTGTTTGAATTTAATATTAAGAACGACTTTGCGATCCCTTATTATTTAGAACTGTTCAGTTGCTATCCTACGTACAGAAACTACATAAAAATAATAACCATAGTAAAATTAGCCCTTTTCTGCGAAAGATTTTTTTCGTTTATAACAATATAAATATGATATTCTGGAAGTATTTTTATATTTTTATGGTTAGTTATTTAAATTCTGAATTAAATTAAAATATCAAATATTTTAGTATTTTGTCTAAAGTGGTAGATGGTGATGTTGACGCATACATTTCTCTTTCTAGTATAACAGTAATCAGCTAGCATATTAGAACTCAACTTTTTTTGTACTTATTTTAGTAATTTAATTTGCTACGTATAACCTTAAATCTTTCTGGGAATGTTTATTCACATCCCTAATGATTTTTTCATTGGATTTTTGTCTTTCTGTAATGGTAAATTCTTAACAATATTTTCTGAAAAAAAAAATCTTTCTATCGTCAAATGGAACTGACGCTAACAGACAGAAAGAGCTACCAAAATAGCATTAATATATTTATATAGTTGATAAAAACTGCTACCAATATGTATATTCATTTAATCTTTAACCTATCTACTATTACTACTACTCTTTCTGGAAAGACTAACATTTTTTTCTTACTGTACATGTTTTTCCATTCTGCTCTGTAAATACCTGTATTTGTCTGCTTATATATATTTTTCCTGTTGCTATATTCAAATTTATATCTCCTATTTGTAAATTTTTGTCTATATAATTGACACTTGTTATGTTCCATAGGTTTATTATCAGTTGACTGACACGTGTTTCGATTATTGCCAATCATTTTCAAAGTTTAAACTAATTCATAATAAGAAGTGACACGGTATAAATACAAATTACTCTATGATAAAACAAGTAATTTCTCTGTTATTCGTGCGCATTAATTCTTGCTGGTTGTTAAGTAGATTATTTCCGCGCTTGGTGACCTTCTTAATGTGCAAATCCTCCAATAGATTGAGTTTTCTTCCATTTCGACAAATCTGGATTGGGGTAATCTCCCTCATGTGGTGTCCTGTATTAATGCAGTTCTCGGATAATCCTGCCGCCGCTTTTCCATTTATAATTCATTCATATATAATTTATAATACAGGGCACCACATTCTATTGTATTTAACTTGCTTTGATGATTCTTTGTCCACCTGTCATTATAATATATTATTAGAGATCTCATTATCTTACGATGTCTGTTTGTATACATTTTCACATATTCTTATTGTAAAAAGAAGTATTTTAGTTATCTCGATATTCATTTACCAGTATCCTATTTTAATCTGTTTAATTTTATATTACTTTTTTACTGCTAGTAAGAAAAGTAATGTACTGAGTATGATTTCTTGTTTTAATCCCAATTTTGAGTAGGATTTTCTTGATTCTATGTTATTATTTATATTATCCTATTATTTATTCCTTGTTTTTAAGTGTTTTCCATATTTCTTGTCTACTTACTTTATTGAATGAATGCCTTTTTCATATCTATGAAAGACATATTTATGTATAAATTTTTCAGATTTTTTCCTCCTCTTTTAAGTCCTCCTTTGGTGTCCTCTTGTTTCTTTCACTTTATCTGTTATTATTTTTCTAGTTTCCTTGACATAATGTTTTCTGATACGCTAGTCAGTATTAATCTCCGGTTATTATTGCTTTCTCTATTGTCTCCTTTCTTAAATATTGGTAGTATTATCCCCATGCTCCAATATTTCGGCACTTCTAGGCTTTCTATTATATTATTTAATAGTTCTGTAAATTGTTTTATTATTTATAAATAGCCATCCTGGTATAACATTTTTTTTCTAATGGGAATGTAATTAAAGTGTACTTCCTTAATTTTAAAAAATATTTTGAAAAATAAATTATTATTACTATTATTTTGCTTTGGATTCCGTGAAAATCCATTAATAAACACATACATAAAAAAAGACACTAAATTTTGTGCACAGAAATCACAGGCGGACTTCATTCATTCATTCATGATGGAATGTTATTTATTCCAAACTTCTTTCTACACTGTAGATATTTATTTTACTGTATATTTCATTTATTAAGCATTCCGCTTAAAATTTGTAAAATTTGTGTAAATATTTGACTAATATCAACATGACATTTTTAGTATATATTAAGGAAGTACTCTTTGATTACATTCCCATTTTTTATATCTCATAAATTTTATTATTTTTCTTTTACCCAGATCTATGTATATTCCCTTAAAATGTTAACAAGTTAATATGTTGAGTTTGAATTAAAAATAGGATTTGTAGGAACCTGCCAAATAAGGAAATTTTTGTGCTCTGTGAATCATTGAGTTTATTGTAGAAAGGATGGAAAGGAAATTTTATTTGAAGATAGTGAAATCCTCTGTTTATTCTAATTCATTTTTCATAAACTGAATATTATCCTTGAATATAAATAGATTTCGATTTGAGTTTTTTCTCCTTTGACATCCCCGTTGTGGTTTTAAATAAAAATTGGTGCAGCCTTACTTTTATGTATACCATCAATATAGTTTAGAATGTGGAAATAGTAAAGGAATTGAATGATTTTAAATATAAGAAGAGGAATCTAAAGGTCTTAATATTTGAAGTAGTATCAGAAATCGGTATGATTCGAATAACCTATTCATAAATACAAAACAAATCATATTAATCTAGAATGTTATATTTATTAAATTTATTAATTTTTATTGTAGTTCACCGCGGTAACCAATAAAAAGCTAATAATTCGTAATAGAATTAGGTAAAAGCCCTAAAAGTATAATGTAATATTGGAGAAAAAATTAAATCCTAAAATATTTCATAATTATTGGTACAATGCAATTTTCAGTAAGAAACTTGTCTTCGCTGTGAAGTTCAATAAATTAATTTCTTAATTATGGGACGTAATTAAGTAAATTGAACTAAAAAGTACTTTTTTACAGTAGCCACGACGCATAAATAATATCTAATTGACAAATTAAATTTTAGATTAATTAGAGGTATATCATCATATCTGCTTGAGAATGAACAACGGTCGAAACAAGTCGGAGAAATATATAAAAGATATGAAACAACACCAAGAGTTTAATTAACCTCTAATTAATATAAAAATCTTTTACCCCGGTTAAAGTGAGAATTTAATTAATCGCAAATTTTGGATATTTTAAGATTTGCAATTATCTTTTAATTGATTTGCTTTTAAGTCCAATGAGCTTATTTTTATATTGAGTTACGTAAAGAGAATTTTAATTCAATAAAATACTCTTACTTCACTGTTTATTTTTATACGCTACATGTTCATGTCGAGTCCTAACTGCACATTATCAATAGCTAATCAGTTGTCATAAACATCTAGCGGATAAAAATATACTGTGAAATGTACGTAAATTGTAACCAGTATTTTACTTTATCTTACCTACGACAAGTCGTTCTTATACATAAATAAAAATCCTAAGAATTTATACGATTAAATAGTTGTTTGTAGAGGCTTTAACTTCGTGACACCGTTTTTAATAATAATTTCAATAAAATGGTAATTTATATATTAAATTCTGATACCTACGAAGTTACTATTTTATTGGAACTATTTATTATTTATAGGATTAAGAATGAACATTTACCTGAGTGGAAATTCTTCTTTGGTTGTTGTATTAAAAAAACATTTTCATTTAGTTTAATGATTAAAGTAAACTTCGAATAATCCCCCCACAGGAATTAAGATTTTATCAATATACAAGGATGATTTATTATTTACCTTGGAAATACTTTTGTATATTCTAGAAAGATCATCAAACCTGTTTCTTGTTTTATAAGGAGCAACTTTATAATGAAATAAAACTCGATAACTTTATTTTGCCACTATATTTATATAATTGCATATGACTAGTTTAACTAAAAGATATGTCTATCTGTTATAACTTTTATAGGGTTTAGTTTAATCACATTCAAGATATACAAGATGTACCATAAAGTAAATATATTGTAAATAATAATTTTAGATTTGAACACTTGTTATGTCTTATATTGTTGTATTTATTTCCCTGACATATCTTTCGATCAGTGACGATCATTTTCAAAGGAATTGCAAATTTTACGTATTATTTTAATTAGTTCTCCATTGAACTCTACAGGAAATGTACCTTGTTTTCTTCTTAAAACTGTTCTTGGGATAAATAAGTTCATACCGATGTATAAAACATCATAGATATGGTCTACTGCCACATTCACGTCAGAATCAGATAAGGTATATTTCTAATTGACTTGAAGTAAATAATAATAATAATAATAATAATTTGGTAACATTAATCTTAAAAAACCTAAATTGAGTTAGAAGGGAAGAATGAATGAAGTAAATGAAACAATGCTGCACAATTGAATGGAAAAATATTAAGCTTCATAAAACCATAAACATTTATCTACTAACAAAATTAATACTCTTTTTAAATTGCGCGAAAGATGTACCAGAAAGATTAACTCGATTGTCATTATTAAATTCGTAACCCAGTCACATTAAACGGCCTATGGTATTATTATCTGAAAAATTTGTGCGTTGCAATTTTAAGTGAAAGTCCAGCTTTCCTCAAATTGATGGATAAAAAATGTCACCATTTATTATTTTATGAAGTAAGCACATGTCTAACACATTTCTCCTAACTTCAAGTGATTGAATCTTTAAAGCAGAGATGCACAGACTTATTAAGACTAGGGGCCACTCGGGCAAATCATGAACTGATGGCGGGCCGCCAGAAGTGTAGGTAATTAAAGACAATAAATAATTGATAATAATGTATTAAAATTAAAAAGGAATTTATTAATTTGAAGCGTGGCACTGCATAGTGCTTACAATCTTTTTTATATTTGGCTCAAATTTACTTGTAGCAACACGTAAAACTGCTTCCAAACTTTCATTTGCAAGGCGGTTTCTATTTTTGGTTTTATTATTATTAAGTATTGAAAAAGTTTGTTCACATATATAGGTAGAACCAAATAAGCTGGCACATTTCAGAGCGTTTATGCGCAACTCTTTGTACATATTTTTATCAATGCAGCGGTAAAAGTTCAGCAAGTCTCCTTCGTTGAATGTGTTGCGTAAATCTTCGTCGTTTTGAATGTCGATAATTTCTAACTGCATTGACTCTGGCGCATTTTCAACTGAAATCGTGAAAGGATTGCTGAATATGTCCAACAGAGGTTTCACTTTTTTAAACTCCGAAAATCTGTCTTGAAAAGATTGAATCAAAATATCTAGCTTTTCTACATAACTGAAATTAATCGCAGTTTTGTTGAATTTTTCAGCCATTTTCTTATAATTCGGAAAATGATTGTAATTTCCAGAATTCAATTGCGATCTGAAAAGTGTCAGCTTGCATTGAAAGGATGATACATGAGCGTAGAGCTGGGATATCAGTTGATTTTTGCCTTGAAGCCGTGTGTTCAAGACATTCAAATGATTTGTAATGTCAACTAAAAAAGCCAAATCACACAACCAATCAGGATTTTTAAGTTCCGGGACATCCCTTTGCTTTTCCGCCAGAAATATTCCAATTTCTTCTATTAAATTTAGAAATCGTTCCAGTGTCAATCCACGACTTAGCCACCTTACTTCTGTATAATACAGTAAATCTCCATATTCGCTTTCGATGTCATCAAGGAATTGTTTGAATTGCCTGTGATTGAGTCCTCGTGATTTTATGAAATTTACAGTCGAAACTACCACTTTCATGACATTTTGAAATTCAATTTGTTTAGCACAGAGGGCTTCTTGGTGTATAATGCAGTGAAACTGCATGAGATCTTCAGCCTTTATGTTTTTTTCTTGCAGATGCTTTTTCAGCAAAGTAACTAGCCCGGAATTGACACCAATCATCGAAGGAGCACCGTCAGTCGCAACTCCCGATAATTTTGATAAGTCCAAATCAGTTTTTGAACGCTCATCCAAAAGTACATTGAGTATATCAACTCCTTTGGTTTGACCTTTCAATGAACACATTCCTCGTATGAATATTAGAAGTTGAGCTGTGGAACTAATATCAGTGGATTCGTCGAGTGCTAATGAAAAAAATTCAATGATCTTAGTTTTTTCAGTTAATTGTTCCGCAATATTACCTGACAAAGACATAATTCGTCTTTGGATGGTCATACGATTCAGTTGAATTTTCTCAAACTTTTTTGCTGCTTCTGGACACATTTTCTTAGCGGCAATTTCTATGCATTCTTTTACAAAATACTCATCATTGAAGGGGCGACTTCGCTTTGCTATCATTCGAGAAATTTCATAACTAACTTCTGTAGCTGTTTCTGAATCTTCAATGGGTTTTCTAAACATAGCTTGCTGACCCGTAAGCTCCCGTTTTAAAGACAACATTTTTTGCTTTCTTAATTCGCCTGTAAACTTGGTAAAAGAAGGATGCTGCGTTTCATAGTGCCTTTTTACATTATATTCCTTTGCAATTGCAACAGAATTCTTGCAAATTAAATAAACGACTTTGTTATGCGACCATACAAAAAAGTATTTCTCAGTCCAAATTTCTTGAAATTGCCGATTTTCATCTTTAACCTTACGTTTTTTACTAGGTCCTGGCTTGTCCATGTTGCGTTCTAATCCTGGCTAGGATTAACACAGCACCTAAAAACAATTACAGTGCCTACTTAAATTACCCATCCTTTTTAAATTATCAAAAATAATTGATTAAATAGGTAGGGAAACACTTATTAATAATAGAGTTTTACTTACGATTTCACAACACAATTATACACGGCACTTGACGGTTAACACTGCAACAGGAAATCTACGTTGAATGTGGATCAAAATATATGACACCGGCTAGTGGAGTACAACTATTGCCTTCCAAAACCTCTATTAAACTCACAGAACACTAATACACCTAGCGGCGATTAAACGTGGCTTTTATACCGCGCGTATAGAGTCGAAAACTGTCTGGAGAAATCTCGAAACCGACTCTGGAAGCTTCGAGTCGTGTACTATCTACGCGAGCGAGCGTCATCGCGCCGCCGGCCGCCGCGCTTCTTCAAGCAAACGAATTTAACCGAGATCAGCACGAACATTACCGACCGCTGTTACCGACGACGCACGTACGGCGCACCGTAATAGCGCGCGCGCGAGATTCAAATTACTTTTCGAACATATTTTTTTTGGTTTTATTCTGGAATAGAATTCAATATTTTTAGAATGTACGAGAGTATTATTTTTGCTGTCGGCGGGCCACCGGTATTCGACCGGCGGGCCGCGGTCTGTGCATCCATGCTTTAAAGCATCCATTATTCCCCTATATTCACCCTTAACATGAACTCAATGCATCGCAATTTTTGCACATTTTCAATAGATAGAATGTCAGTCAGAGAATACGGTGACCATATTCCAATTGACAGCTAACTAAGGACATGTACAAAGTAACTATGCATGACTTACTAAGCTTGCGACCTGTATGCCAAACAAAAAGAGAGTTGGACATCAAAAATTACACCCAAATCATTGATTTCCCTGACACTTTGTCAGCCAGATATAGAAACTCTATGTGTGTGCTAGATCAACGGGGCGATATTGAATAACACTTGTTACTATTTAAGAATTAATCATTGTTATAACACCACATATTAATTCTATTAATAACATCTTGAAGAGCAATACAATCGTCCAGACTACTAATAATTTTAAATATCTTTAGATCATCCGCATATAATAAGTATTAAGAGCTATGTATAACATTCACAAGATCATTTATAAATAGCAGAAATAGAGCAGGACCACAGTGAGATCCCTGGGGCAAACCAGAGGTCACATTTAAGTAAATTAAATTAAAATTCTTTAGTGCGATTTCCTAAAAAAAAACTTAACCAAGATGATGAAAACCAAGCTAACTCAGCTTCACCAGAAGTACGGAATGGTTAACTCTGTCAAATGCAAAGTCGGTATATATAGCGTCAACTTGAAGATTTAGTTATAAGGTATTCGACAGAAAATCACGCTACAATAATAGGTTTTTCACTGATCACCTTCACGACAAAAAATATATTGCTTATCAGATATTATGTTCCGATTTATCGAAAGAAGTTGATCAGCAATGGTTTCATCCAGAAGTTTCGGAATTATAGACTGCCGACACACTTCACCATAATTCTTAATTAGTAAAGTGAGGTAAGTAACCATTTACGATTAAGATGAAGTCTGGAGTATTGTGTTTGTTCTTCAGCAATTAACGTAGGTCTCGTAACAGTATGAGAAGAAACACAACCTGACGAAAAATACTTTGCGAAAAGTTCAACAATGGCATTGCCATCATACGCTGGGTTATCCATGTAATGCATTACACTAGGTCACCTTTGTTGTTGAAATCGTGTACGTAAGTCCAAAATTTCTTCAGATTCAAATTTATTGCCGATTCTACATCCGTTAGGTAACGATGAAAAAGTTCATTGTTAAGTTGTTTACGCCTTGATATCAGTTGATTAAAAGTCTGATAGTCTTCATAATTTCCACTCAGTTTATACTTTAAATGCGCTTCTTTTTTTTATAAGTAATATTTTAAGTTCTTTATTAACTCATCTCAAGCCATGACCGCATGGACTATTTCATAGAAAAGTAGCGTAGCTGCATTTAAATCCAATTCATTAAGAAAATTTTAATTTATATTACTAAAAACAATTTTCCAATTTACAGCCAGATAGAATAAAAGTGTCTTATTGTAGGTTTTAAGTGGATCAATATTTTGAACAATTTTCATATTTATAAATTCAGCCAGATAGAATAAAAATGTCTTATTATAGGTCTTTAGTGGATGAAAATTTACACAATTTATGATTATATTAAAGGTAAAATTATGCTCAATAGGCTTAGTGAAAGGAGCATCATCTACAGATATTTTAAGACCAGTGATATTGCTGAAAACTAAATCCAGGAATACATTGCGAGCATTCGGAATATAATTATATATATATATATATATATATATATATATATATATATATATATATATATATATAATTAATTTTTTGTCAATACACGTCAATATATCAAATATATATATATATATATATATATATATATATATATAATAATTAATTTTTTGTCAATACACGTAAATATATATATATATATATATATATATATATATATATATATATATATATATATATCCCATATAGGATATAGGACTAGCCCGTTTACATGGAAAAGTGCCGACGGAAAAATGTTTACAGATTTTGAAAACAAACAAATGACATTGTTTGTATGTCGGCAGATGGTGCGTTAGTTATGGTAAAACTCGGACATTTTATTGATGTCGAATATCAGTTATGTTTTGCACATGGCTGTTAGATATGTCATTTACAAAAACAACTCCGATTTAGCAACTGTTGATGCTGAAATTGAAACAATTGAATCTCAATCTAGCGACTGTGATAGTGATGCAGATGACGACAATGACAAAGAAACTGACAATGAAGAAAATAAAAAGAGTAAAGATGATGGTGTATCCTAGAATTTGGATTTGTTGACACTGAAAGAAATTTGAACTATACTAATTTATCTCCGCTGGACAAAAATTAGAAAAGTCCTTAAAATTTCTCCAACAAAAAATAACCAATATTTGGAAAAGAATTGAATTTGCAATTGGATTCCATAACACGTTGGAATATTTTACTTGTTATGTTGAAAAGGTTTTATCAATTACGGCATTGTGCCCAAAAAGCATTAATTGATTTAAACTCAAACATAGTCTTTTCCGAAGAGGAGTTTCTATTAATTTCTGAAAACATCGATGTGCAGAATTACGATTGTATTGCCTTTATCAGCTCTGGTTATAACTAGATTGTTGTTTTTTATTTTATTTTGAATAATTAATGAGTAATTCTCAATCAAACCGCATACGACAACAAACTTAACGATTTCTTAAATGCCAATAAAATCATTGAATTGAATTCCGATCCAACTCCCAAAATTCAATCCGAATTAAAAGCCCTAATTAAAACATCATCCAGCATTTTTTCAGCATTTGATCATTTAAAACTTTTGCCAATGAATCCCAAACCCCCACAACTATATGGCTTAATTAAAATACATAAAGACGACTCACCTGCCAGACCAGTAGTTTCATATGTGTCCTCCCCTGCACACCAATTATCAATTAAACTTAATAACACATTTAAAATGCTAACTAAATTCTCAGACCCTAATTCTATTAACAACTCCATTTCATTAACAGATCATCTAAAAGACTTCTACATGCATAACAAATTTAAACTAGTATCTTTCGACGTGTCTAACATGTTTTCTAATATTCCGCTACCTGAGTGTCTAACATTAATCAATACCATTTTAGAGAAAAATAATATCAATGCCGTAGTAAAACATGAATTTGAAACCATTATTCAATATACCACACAACAAAATTATTTTGCATATAATAACAAGATTTTCAAACAAACTGAAGGCCTAGCAATGGGCTCTCCACTTAGCCCATTGCTAGCTGAAATATTTATGGAGAATTTAACAAAAATTATATTAGAATCATCTCTAGGCAAAAAACATATTAAATTTTGGTATAGGTACGTCGATGATATTTTAGCATGTTTTGAAGGTACAGACAGACAAATCCAATCATTTTTAAATTACATTAATTCCCTTCATCCTAATATTACATTTACAGTAGAGACTGAATCCAATAATACTATTAATTTTCTAGACCTATCCATAACTAAAGACAATAATAAATTAGAATTCAATATACAGGGTTATTCACGCTATACGGCACGGAATATTGTGGCTAAAATACGTGACTTTCAAAAAGTTTCACTTTGGGGATATATGGGGGTCTATTAGGGCTACTTTTTAAAATTACTTTCATAATATACAGGGTGTCCCAAAAACCCTAAAAGTATCAAAGTTGTGTTTTTTTTAATGAAACACCCTGTATTTTATTGCATTTTTTGATCCGTCTTTAAAAATAAGTATGTGTTTTAATAAGGTTTCTATTACATAAACCTTAAGGTTTTTGAATTAATTTGAATTTTGTAAAAATGTAACCTAATTTTCATGTATCAAATAATAATCAAATCAAAAGACAGGCTTTTTAAACTAAAATGACAGACTAAATTAATTATCTGACGTTTTTAAATACCATTGAAAACTAGACACATACAAATTTTTACTTAAAAAGTACTAAAACGGTGCAATAAACAATATTTTGGCGTTTTCTGCAAAAACGAGAAGACTTAACAATTAAGATTTAAATACCATTCGATAGGTAATTAAAACGTGCATTTGCTGATAAATTAATAAATATAGCGTTCCATTTAAATAAATGAAGTTATAGTCTTTTAAAGTTCTCATTTGTTTAATTCCAATTTTTCTACACCCGGCATAAGATGTCAAGTTTATTATACTTTCAAAATAAAATATGATCTATTGTTACACTTCAGTGTAAATTTGGTATGCATAACTTACTTATTTTTTAAGTATTTGATACATGAAAATTAAAAAAGGTTAAATTTTAACCTTTTTTAAAATGAACTACCACATAGTAACGGTCGCTACCATCATTTTCATTCATCATTTCACATGAAAATTAGGTTACATTTTTACAAAATTCAAATTAATTCAAAAACCTTAAGGTTTATGTAATAGAAACCTTATTAAAACACATACTTATTTTTAAAGACGGATCAAAAAATGCAATAAAATACAGGGTGTTTCATTAAAAAAAACACAACTTTGATACTTTTAGGGTTTTTGGGACACCCTGTATATTATGAAAATAATTTTAAAAAGTAGCCCTAATAGACCCCCATATATCCAGAAAGTGAAACTTTTTGAAAGTCACGTATTTTAGCCACAATATTCCGTGCCGTATAGCGTGAATAACCCTGTATATAGAAAACCCTCTTTCACAGACTCCCTTATTCCATCAAATTCATTACACCCGCTAAAATACAAACAAGCAGCATTCAATTCAATGATTCACCGTGCACTATCACTTCCCTTATCCGTCTCTTCGTTAGAACAAGAAATACACACCATCAAGCAGTTAGCAATAAATAACGGTTATAAAACTAAAATGATAGACAATATTTTAGACAATAAACAAAAATCAAAATTAAAATCAATGCTTTATCACGGGGCATCTGCTAGAGAGAAAAAACCGTTTGTCACATTAACTTTCTTTGGAAAACCGAGTTACAGAATAAAAAGAATTTTGGAAAAACATGATATTCAAGTTGCATTTAAAACACATAAAAAACTCAATAACATCTTATTTAATGCAAAACAGAAGACCGCAAAAATGAAACGATCTGGTGTATATAAACTTAAATGTGGATCTTGTAAGGGTATATATATTGGTCAGTCTGGTCGAAATTTTGACATTCGCCTAAAAGAGCATATGAGATCTTTTTATAATAATAAAACAAACTCCACCTTTGCAAATCATTTAATTGAAAATAATCACGTCCCAGAAACTAATCCCTTGGAAATACTACATTTTTCAGAAAAAGGTCCGAAACTTGACCTGCTTGAATCCTTAGAAATACATAAACACAAACGTAATCCGGAAAACCCCATAATTAACGACCAGACCGACTTAATATACTCACCCATTTTCAAAGCGATTGTGTAAATCTTATTACCGTTTATCACCATGTACCCCCATTTTTAATCCGCCTTGTTTTTGTATAAATACCGCCTAAGTAAAGTTTGTAATTTATTGTACGTTTGATAATGGCCTTTTAAAGGTTGAAACTATAGTCACGTAATAAATCCGGTGTGTGATATCAACGAAGTGTATTTTCATTTAAAGTTCCTGATTCAAGATGTATCACAAAGTGATGGCTTCAAGCATTAAACATACTAGTTCTTATAGTTGATTTATCCCCCATAAACAATGTCACCTTCATAATAATTCGTAGAATGTGTACTCTGAATGTTAATGGTTAACTAATGACTGATTGATCGTGTAAACAGCTTCCAATTTCTAGATAAATGATTGGTCTCCATCTCCATATATAATTCCAGTTGTATTTATACAACCGCAAGTCTTGTTGATTTCAATTATGAAATTCTGTAATAGCCTTGATCCCTATTACCATACTAATTAGCTAAAAATAATGAAATCCATCAAACGCAACCACTTTAAAAATCAGCTATTTATATAGGTATATAAATCATACGGTGGTCAAAAATATAATTATAAATAAATAAAATTTGCTCCTTGTCCTCTTGAAAGGAACACGATTTCTCAAATTTCGTTTATTGAGATAAAAAAAAAAAATTCTGGCAGAGAAAGTATTTCCTAGACTTGTAAATTTATCAAATTTTATAAAATCTTAGCTGCATTAGTACGTCCCGAATTTAGTAGAGCAGTATTTTTAATTATTTATAGTAATAGTAATTAAATAGGCAAAAGTAGGACATTTTTCTTTTAGTAGTATAAAATTATATAATGGCGTTAATATTAACTCTAATAAAAACTAAGTAATAATAATACAAATTGTTTCTTAAAAATCTACGCATTAATTAAATTCTAAAGCTATAATTTAACCTTTATACGAACATTATTATTTTGTATTTTTCTTTTTTCTAAATCCACAAATGAATGTGGTTTTTAGATTTTGATTGTTTGATTTTGAAATCTATTAGGTTTAGATCTATTATCTTAGTTTTCTTCGATATATCTGAGATATAGTATACGAGATATATCAAAAACGAGAATTACATCCGGTAATTACTTCTTGGAACTAATAACGAATAAGAAAAATTGCGTCATCATGCAGCGGTGATCATTAAACAGTGCCAAGGTGCACTTATCATTTCCTCAATTACCGCTTGGGATTTAAGCACACCGGGCGTACAAAATTGACTCGACCTCCTTTCGATCTAATGGCGATTGCAAGGATTCTCAACGTAATTTGCGGCTTCATCGAATCACCTCAAGTTGTTGCCGGCTACGTAACTCGATGCCTAGAATGCGACCAGCGCATTTGCGGTCACAACAATGATTAAGGCTGCCGAGAGGTGAACGTCATTTCTTCGTAAAATTATTATGATGATGCTCTATGGTGTGATTTGCAGTATCATTTCGTTCGAAGACATGACGACCAGTTTTTGAAATTACGTGTCCAAGTTAATTCAGTTGTAATGATGTATCATTTCTAAGAGAGGATTAAAAATAAAAATATTATTAGTACGTTATCAAATTTAGTACAATTAACTTTTTGATCTTTTTTTTTTTTTTGGGGGGGGTGATTTGACTTAGGCGTTAGCCGTTCAGTCACGACCGGGTTATTATATAAGTCAGAATGATATTATTGAAGTTTTACCAATTTTAGGATATTATTATCTTTTACAGAAGTAATTACAAAAACTTATTCTCTATGGTAATGAGTGATATTAGACATTTGGATTACAAGATAGGAGTAGGTGGTCGATGAGGGCCGTCATGACACTTAGGTAACTACAAGACTGGAGGGGGCCCTTGGAGAACATAGAACAGTAGAGACATGTTGTTAATGAAGTGCTTAAATTTTAATTTCTGTTTCTATAAAGAATTCGACCAACGCGACATTAACTTCTCTTTTATTCAATGCTAACAAATGTGTTAAATTCACAGGAAAGTTTGTAAACTCTTTTAATTTGTGAATTAAATGTTTTGTTTCATTTTTATTTCGTTCACATTCAAAAACAATGTGATTTATTGAACCTTCGAGTCCACATAGGCATAGTGGGTCTTCTTTAAGTCCAATTTTATACAAGTGTTTTGGGAAGGTGCCATGATTAATTTTAAGTCTAGTGATAGTAACGGAGAAGCGTCGAGGATAATTTTCAGTTATGTGGGGGGAGTAGTTTGGTAGGGCGGGGTAAAGGGATTTATAATGCGTGGGTTTCATTTGCATCCATTGTAGTTCCCATTGATGTTTTGCATCTTTTTTCAGTTCTGAGATTAAATCTGAAGCTGGATAAGGTTTATCTTCATGTAAAAGCGTTCCATTAATAATGTTATTTCCAGCTAACCTCGCTAAATTGTCAGCATGTTCATTGCCCAATATGCCGGAATGACTTTTGGCCCATATAAAGTCTACATTATAATTGTTATCTATACTTTCAAGTTTGTATACCATATTTTTAATGGAAGTTATTAAATAATTTGATTTCAATGCTTTAATATTTTTACTAGAAATTGCTTTCAATACTGACTGCGAATCTGATATTATTACAATTTTCTCAGTTTTTGTGTTATAAGCCCAGGTAAGTGCATCTAATATTGCAAGACCCTCGGCAGTAAATATAGAGGCATTCTTGTTGATTGTATTGCTGTATGCAATTTGTAGGGTAGGGATAAAGAACGAGTATCCTACTCCTTCTGTGGTTTTAGATCCGTCCGTGAATATTAATGTTCTGTCGGAGAATTTGGATTGAATAACGTTTTTAAAAATCGAATTGTTACAAGATCCATCATATTTGGGAAAAAATGGCGTAATATTGAGAAGGTATAAATCATAATCATATTGAAAATGATAGTTTTTGTCGGTTTTCATATACCCTGAAAAATCATGTGTATGGATGAAGGCATCAACTAGAGGGGGCGTATTTTTCTTATTCCAAAAAGCATTTGTCAATATATTTGATGTTAACGAAGCCAGTGGATTTAAAATATGCCATTTTTGAAACTCTCTATATTTTAATACGGTTTTATTGGCCAAAAAGCTTCTTCTTATATGTAAAGGGGGTTCCTGACATTCGGCTAATACAGCATTAATCGGTGATGAAATCATAGCACCAATAGCTATTCTTAGGGCCTTTAGTTGAACCTTGTCTATTTTTCCCAACCAAGTTTTACATGCCATACCATATACTGAGGAACCATAATCGATTATGGATCTCATGTAAGCCTTATAAAAAAGCAGCGCTGTAGATGGATCAGCGCCCCAATTCATTTTGCAAACGGTTCGAATAATGTTAATCGCTCTTTCACATCTTCCTACAATGTATTCTATATGTTTTTTCCATAATAGTTTCCTATCTATTATAATTCCAAGATATTTGTATTGTTGCTGTATAGGAAAATTTATTCCACATAGAGTCATGTTATTTCTATGGGTGTCTTGGTGTCTCGAATATAAGACGATTGCAGATTTTTGCGCAGAGATGGAGAATCCATTCTGAAAAGTCCAGTTTTTAAATTTTTTCATAATGTTTCTACAAGTTTGAAAAGATTTTTCTAGAGTTTTGCATTCAGCATGAATTACAAAATCATCAGCATATTGAATACACTTCGGATTTCCGGAAATTAGATTATGTAAATCAGTTGTGTATATGTTGAAAAGTGGGGGGGGGATAAAACAGAACCTTGAGGAAGTCCAACAGATGTTGTTCGAGGGCCTATTAATTTACCGTCAGTGTCCAGCGTATATACCTCTCGGTCTGCAAACAGTGCAATGATATTTATGGCGACCTTATCAGGTATTCCTAGGTTTGTAATTTTATTTCGAAGTATGTTTAAATCCACACTATCATATGCCCCTTTCAAGTCGATAAATATGCAGGGATTGTATAAGTTTTTCGAAAGAGTATTCTGGATGTTAGTAACAAGGTCATTAATGGCATCGAGGGTTCCGGTATTGTGTCGGAAACCATATTGCCGTATAGGTAATTTATTATGATGTTCCAACCACCATTCTAGTCTTCGTTTTATCATCCGCTCGAACACTTTAGCTATACACGTTAGTAGGGATATGGGTCTATACGATGCGACTTCTTCTTTCTTCTGTCCTGGTTTAAGAATAGGAATTGCTACTACCTTCTTAAATTCTTTATAGTAAGTCATATTGTTCCACCAGTTGTTATAAATATTGAGGAGGTATTTTTTGGCATTCTCTGGTAGTTGTCTGAGCATATCATATGTTATTCCGTCTATTCCAGGGGCAGTGTTTGGGGCATTTATAATGGATATTTGTAACTCGGTTATATTAAATGGAGTTGTTAAAAAATGGAGGGAATGAGGTTCTGTAAAGGGAGGAAACCGCAATGGAACTGATAGTGGGACAATATTGTCAAGAAAGGAATAAGGAATATGGGATGGGATGATTGAAGTGTCTGTGTTTTTTCCAGATATTTTTCTAACTTCCTTCCAAACTTTTTTTATAGGTGTATTTTTATTCAAATTACCACAAAAATTAATCCAAGATTGCCTTGCACTTCGTTTATACATTTTTTTTGCCTCTGCTGCTGCTTTCTTTGCCTCCATAAAATTATCATAATTTGAGTTTGTTTTATATTCTTTTAAAGCAGATCTTCGTTTATTTAAGGCTGCCTTGCAATTTTCATTCCACCAGGGAGGTTTCTTATTATACTTGCAGTGCTTTATTTGTGGAATATGTTGGTTTGCGCTCTGTTCTATCGCTGTTGTTAAAAAAAATGCGGTCCACAAGGGCTATCATGAATACTTTCGATGGTTCTTTGTATAGTATTAGAGTATTCGCACCAGTCTGCTCTGTTCGTTTGCCATCTTATTGTTGTTTTTCTTCTGAATTGTCTATTAACCTCACCATTTACAGTTATTATTATAGGAAAGTGATCTGAGCCTAGTGTATCTTCTAGTATCTCCCATTCTATATTAGTAGAGATAGGTGCAGACGATATGGTTATATCTACTACAGATTTACGTTGACCTGGAGAAACAAGGCGAGTGCCTTCTCCTGTGTTCAGTACTGTTAAATATAAATTATTTATGGCATCTGACAAGGCAACACCTTCGTTGTTGTTGTATAGTGAGCCCCATAGTGCATGTTGTGCGTTAAAGTCACCAGCTATAATACAGGACTGACTGGCTGGTAGCAGTAAATTGATCCAATCTGTAACTGTTGTCGTTATATGAGGGGGTTTATATATTGCTAACAAATTAACTGGGTTTTTATTTATAGTAACTGTGATACCACAACATTCAATTCCATTATTGGAATTGGTGTCTATGTGCCACTCTTTGAAAACAATTGTGTTGCGGATCATTATGACTCCTCCTTTACCATCATAACGATCTTTCCTTATTGTGCTATATCCATTAATTGAAAAACTAGTGCTTGGTTTTAACCATGTTTCTGATATCATAGCGATATCAATGTTGGTATTGCTGAGAAATTGACTTACTATAAGCTTATTCGCTATTATAGATCTGGCATTCCATTGCATAATTTTCATCTGTTTCATTTGAGTTATGATTATTTATTAAGTGTGAAATAAGATGCTCAATATTTAATTCTAAGTCACTCTCGAAATCTTGTTTTTGTGTTACTTGTGGATTTTCCAGAATAGACTTAACTACGGTTGAGATGCTTTCTACAAGTTCGCGTTTATGTTTCAGTAATTCTCTGTATGGATTAGGGAGTATGGAAGTCGATGGAGAGGTACTATTACTATCACTTTTACGTTTTTTCTTTACATTTGATTTATTTGGGGAGTTTGATCTTTGTTTCATTTCATTTTGTTTAGGGAAACTTCTTCGATATTCCCGTACACCACTTTGTTTATTATTTATATTAGAGGGAATATTTGTATTGTGATTAGTTGGTACAGAAATATTAGGGAAGTCTGACGTATTGGACAGAACATAAAAACGATTATTTGATACAATATTATTGAAAGCTGCCGGGTTCTTTGATATTTGTTCACACTCTTTAAATGATAGATTAGTTTCGGCCATCATTTTTTTAATTTTTGTTTGCGAAATGTAGGTAGGACATACTTTACTTGTTGAATTATGTGCGTCCGTTTTACAATTAATACAATATGGCTTAGTTTGTGCACAATTATCTTCATGAGGTAAGGCGCAGTTTTTACAAACTTCTATACTACAATTACATTGCCTACTCGTGTGTCCATAGCGTAAACATTTGTAGCATTGGATCACTGGTTGTATATATATTTCAACCGGGAAATTTACATAATTAATTTTCACGCTAGTGGGTAATTTTAATCCTGCAAATGTAAGCAATATTGTTTGGCGCGGAATGTATTTAACACCTTCAGTTTCCGACAAAAACTTCCTAGTAAAACGATGAACGTTTAAAACTTCAATGTTCGATTCAATATTATTGAATATATAATTTTCATCAAAATTTGTATCTACAAATCGAATCAATCCTTTTTTCTCAGTCATATGACGAGGAATATATGCAATCATATTATTAATGGCAAATATATTATCTTCAACTAATTTATTTGCAGCCGCGGCGTCAGTTAAAACTACCTTGACGCGGTTTTTCCCTACGCGAGCAATTTCTACAATATGATTTTTATATTCATTATTATGATACAAAATTGAACCTAATTTAAGAGGATGTAAATTACTTAAATTTTTGTCTTTATGTTCAACATAAACTACATACGACCCGTACGAAATATTGTTTTTATATTTGATAGTATAATCACTACGCTTGACATTGGATTGATTGTTTTTACCTGCGGTTTCTGGGCTATTTATAGAATTGTTGGAACAATCCATCTCTTTATCTTCATTATCATTGTTATTAGTAACATTAGTACCTAATGCTCTAATTAAATTAGTTAAGGGATTAATGTTTCCTAATGGTTTTTGTGATGTGTAGTTAAGATCCCTCTTGTCCGTCATTTCGGACCGAAGTAAAAATAAAAAATCATAAATACCGGCGCACAAGCGCCGTGCGTATTTTTAAACTCTCTATTACTGAAAGTAATTATTAAACCAATGTTAAATGATAATAATGGTTTATAGAAATAAGTAATAATTAACTATAGATATCGCTCACAACGTCCGGATCACTATTGGAGATGCACACACGTGTTCACTCTGCTATTGTTCGCGCGGAACTCCACCTTTTTGATCTTAATAAGACGTAATATGTAAATAATTGTAAATGTTTTATGTAAAATATTAAATATAACTATTAATGTTTCTTTAAAGTATGAAGTAACATTTACGATTCCATCATAAATTTACGAAAAAATACTATATCAAGTATATCAAATTGAAAAATTGTCTGTTTTATACATACCCTGTATATGATGTACGAGATAATATATGTACAGTTGAAATTATTCGTTATTTAAAAAGGTAAACAGTTCTAGTCGGAATCAAGAAAACTAAGCATGTATATATAAAAGAACATACCATATTTACCTACTATTTAAAATCAATATATTCAACGACTTGAGATCCTTAAAATTTGAATTAAATTCCCTTTGAATTTTCAATACAACCCATACAATCAACTCCAATAGTATACTACCCTATAACACCTTTCAGAAAAAGTAAAAGTAAAAGTATCTGAATAATATAAAGGTTTAATAGCGGTCGCATTAGGCGTTATCGAGTTCTTGGGGAAAATTAAAATTGACACATTTTGGGTTTTTCAAAATATCTTAAAATTGAAAAAAGTTTAGATGAATTTGAAATGGGATTTGTTATGAGCACTTTTTTCTGCAAAACATTCCCCATTTAACCGTTGCTCTATCTTTTCTAATAATAATATATTTTGCAAAAACATTTCAACATAAATAAAATTTATGGTAAAAAAATATACATTATTAATGGAGGAAGCATTTAACCACTAAAGTAAATACTTGAGTGTGGCCATATAAAATAAATTAAAAATAGTGTAATATAATTATAATGATAATATGAATTAATAGAAGCAAAAGATTAATTAACAAAATAATAGCAAAAATACAAATAAATAAGAATAAAATAAAACAAAACAATCCGGATGTTAATTTCGAGGTGGACCATTTATAGGCATAAACTCTTATCAAGATGACATGTTTCCATTTCAAGCAGCCATTTCATGTTCTTTTTAAACGATTCCATGTTTGCACAATTCTGGTATTCCATTGGTATTTCATTCCAGAGTCGGGGTCCTAGGAAAAAATGGGTACGCTTTCCTAATTCCGTTCTTACTCTGGGCAATTGAACAAGTTTTTTCTCTCTTCTTCTTGTAGCGTAAGAATGCGAAATTTTTGTCAGGTTTTCATTTATTTGATGTTGATGTTGCCTTACTTTAGAATATAAACGATGTATATTGTGACTGTCAATAATAACCCCAAGATATTTTGAAGTATGCTCATTAATCTTAGTGGTAATATTATTGTTAGAAAGTGTTATATATTTGTAAGAGGGTATTTTTATTTATAGAGAATAGAGTGTATGCTGTTTTAGATAGATTCATTGTTAATAATTTACTATCGACAAATTGTTTAATTGTTATTAAGTAAATTTTTATAGTGGTATAAAAACTTATTTTCATTTACTTTTTTTTTTTAATGGACTACCACAGTAATAGTCGCTACCATCATTTTCATTCGTTCCCTGTGGAATTACACACTCAACTATCTTAAACCTACTTATATTTTGTCTAATACGAACAACCTGTTTTCGCAATAACAGATAACTTTTTAACAGATTGTAAACTTTGCCTCGCATTAATATTTTTTTCAAAAATCTTGCTTATACTACTAAGCAAGCTAATTGGCCTGTAGGTTGCAATAGTTTTTTTTTTATCTCCGTTTTTATAAATTGGTGTTATAACAGCGTGTTTTAAAATATTTGGAAACTAAGTACACAAAGATTTAAAATCTCGGAACTTATTTCATCTAAACCAGGTGCTTTATTATTTTATAGTTGATTAATAACTTTATTTACTTCATTAAGAAAAAATTAGAGTTACATTGAGTTTTGGGAAACAACGACGTGCATGATACGTCGTTGTTTCTCAGTTTAATGTTATTCGCAAGTTCTCTTCCAATATTTGTATAGCGTTTATTAAATTCTTCTGCAATACACGATTTATGCGTAATAATATTTCCATTTATATTGATCTCCCGAGTTTCGTCTTTTTTGGACATATTATTTGGTTTGCTAATATTGTTAACTGATTTCCAAACTCCTTTAGTAGCACATTTTTCTTTACGTATTATATCTTCATAATATAGTATTTTTGTCTCTCTAATAAGCCTATTTAGGTTATTGCTATAGCTTCTGCAGGTGTTTTTAAGCATAGCGTTTTCTGGATCTCGTTTTAACTTATTATATAAGTCATCTCTCACTTTAATTGACTTAATCAAACCTGCAGTAATCCATCTTGTTCGATTACTATTTGTGATGGCTTTAACTGAGGATGATTTGTCTACGTACAATTTGAGAGTGGTTACAAATATATCCGTGGCTTTCTGTATATTATCCTCGTTATATACTCTTTGCCATTGCTCCCGTTGAATTAAATTTGATAATTTATTGTTATCAAGATTTTTGTTAGTAACGCGGGTAGGGTAATTTATAAATGATATAAATTTAATTTCACTCATCACATCTAGATAGTTGCTATGTGAACTTGTCCTAAGTATGTCAATATTTATATCTCCAATAAGTATATCATATTGCCTTCTCTGAATATTTTGCATATATTGCTCAAGGTTTTGAATAAACTCTTGAGGATACGTTGATGGGGTCTATGTATTGGTACTATTAGAATATTTTTATTATCTTTAACAATATTTGTAATCATCACATTAATACCACTAAAGCTAACAGTTTCATAAGAAAATTGCTAATCAGTTTTGAGATACAAAAATACCCCGTCATTCATATTTAGGTCTCCTTTATTATAAATACAATTATAACCTTTCATAGCGAAGCATTGCAAATTTGTTAGTTTCCAAGTTTCTGTTAGTATTATATAGCCTAGGTTAGGTTGTTCTAATACAATTTTTATTTCGTCAAAGACTTTGGATATTATAATGAAATATTGTAAAATTTCGGTTGTGTTTATAGAGAAGCTTTTGACAACTTTCAATTGTGGCGCATTCATTAGTTGTAACGGATTCAATTTTGAAGTCTCGAATAAACTGATCCATCGTATTTATATAGATATTACAGATTTTAAGGGCTTGTTTTTGTTTATATTTGGAACATGAGTATGCGTACCATGTGTATGTTGGCCTGATTTTATCGTAGGTTCAGTTGGTGTCACATTTTCATTTATTTGTACATCTCTTGTCTGACTATCAAATACATTATCCAAATCTACATTTCTAATGTTAGAAGTTGCTAGTGCGCTTATTGTCTTCACAGTCTCAGTTTCAGAATCTTTTATTTGTTCCACACTAGATGTTTCACCCTCGACTATAAGGTTAAAATTTTTTATATAAGCGGCTTGATTATTTAACCGAGAGTTCTTAAGATGTTTGCGAAGGACTTTATTATCCTCTCTATCTTCAGGTGATAAATCTTGTGCAATGACAATATCTGTCCCTTTGAGTTTTTTCGCGCTTGACAAAATAACGTATTTTTTCTCAGTTGATGCCAGTTTCAATAATATTGGCATTTTCCCTCCTTTGTGTTTTCCTAATCTATAATAACCAGAAACATCATTTTGACCAAGGAAAATTCCTAGAACGTCAGTAAATATCTTATTAACAACTGTTATTGTACAATCCTCGTGTGTTTCTCACTCCAAAAATAATTAGACTTTCTTCAGATTTTCTATGTCTAATAATTCAATATGTTTCTTTAGCTTTCGGTTTTCCCACTGAAGTACGTTTATTTTATTATTCGGATCTATAAGTTTTTCTTGAAGTCCGTCTATAAGTTTCTATAATTTGTCTGTTTGCTTTTGTATCGTTTTAACAAGTAGTTCATAACGTTCATTATTTGTCAGTTCTTCTAATATATTCATATCAGAAATAACTTAAATTTTATTCAATTTTTATTTTCCTTAACCTTCCTCTATTTCAAAAGTTTTAACGTAATTCGGATATTTTGATTTTTAAAAATAATACAAAAATATATACATATGACAAATTAATAAAATAATAACAGAGATACCAATGGTGAACATCAAAATTGAGACACAGTGTATATGACGCTTTAAGATTCATCATGTGCCCTAAAATATATATATATTTTGTGCTAGTTTGTTCGCACTTTTTCAAAAACCATACTGATTAGATTATTGCCCCGAAAAACAAAACTCTAGCAGTCAATCAGAAGCGATTTCTTTTGACATGGTCGTGGATGGCATCTGATTCCAAAAGAGCGGCACTACAGCGTATGGCGCATGCTGCAATTCATGAATTCTTTATGAACAATTTGTAAATATAATTTTCTTTCATGAAAGTAAGGTAAATTGGCCAATTAGATTTTACGACTTGACTTTGATTTGATTTTCTGAAGTACGTGTAATAACGTCAATAAATCTTAATCGGCTGACGTCGATAACCCAGACTATCACTCAAACTCGACAGGATATCTGGGAAAAGTAATTAAAAATTAGGCCCTTTGAATTTAAGGTAAAATTTGGAGAATAATTTAAAGTGATATTTTATAAATAGTACCACACAAATAAGTACTTTAGTTACTCGCACAGAGCTTGTTTTATTCCGTTTTAAAATAAACCGGAGCTTCTTGGAAAACCATATTCTTTAACTCGTTATGCAAAAAATATTAATTTTTACTTTTTGTATTTATTAAGATATGAGGGTTATGTGATATTATTTCAAGCATTATCTTTCAAAAAAATTCACCGAATATATTTTAAATTCCATTATTTTAATACTTATTAGACACATTTTAATAGTGCTGATTGTTTTTCCTGGTAATATTTTATTTTAATTTCATCATTATTAACAAATTAAACTATTCGGAATAAATTCCAGATAATTGAGTATCAAATTTTCAGGCAATCGCCCGAATTACATTGAATGTATTGAGTTAATAAATTCCCAAAGCATATTCAGAATACAGAGAAATAATATCTAATTGAATTCAATAATTAGCTGGAAACGGAATGTGCGGATTAATTTCTGAAAATCCCATTAAAGAATATATGATACTAAATTATATTAATAAAGGCTTTATTTTCTAATCACCTTAAATATTTCCAGAATTAGCATCCAAGGAAAGTAAGAAAGGTCAGGTAAACCTCGAAACACAATCTTGGGAGAGCATTTTATAGTACTTGATTAAGATTAATTCCTTTTTTTATAAAAACTTAAGTTAATTCCTTAATTTTTTAATAAAAACTTAAGTTAAGATTTGCTATAAATACTTGTAGTTGAAGAAAATGTAAAGAAAGCGATTGAAACATTAATTTTAATCTACCAGGATCCGCCAAAGCCAATGTTGCAAAAAAGAGTTCATCAAATAATTTTATCTTCAGCAATTGGTTAAAGTAAACAATATTAAAATTAATCAAATGATATGTAAAATCAATGACAGTATCTACCTAGCACACAACAAAAACAAAATATTTAAATTGACGTGGAGTAATTATATTAATAATATTCATATAATTACTTAACAGTCAACGTCTTTCTGTGACGGAAAATTAAAAGTAAACAAATAATTAAGTCAGTAAAATAAAAAATGCAATTAACTTTTTTTATATTACCTTTTTTTAATCTTTATAAATGAAAGTGTACCACGAAGTGAAGCCCTCCGACATTTAATAAATAATTAAGTCAATAATATAGTTTTTATTGGCAAATCGTTCAAGGTTTATAATTAAAATATGTAGATACAATCGTGATAAATGATAAACAAAGAAGAAATGTTCCAGAAGTGAAATTTAAAATGTGAACCAATTTAAACTATAGCTGTGTCAAAAATTGAAAATATATTGTAAACTTTGTTTGTATATATTATACAATAAGCAGTATAGAACCAATTTATATTAACACCCTACAACCAATTGCAAGATAAAATATGTAAAATATGAAGATCATTTGTATTTTAAAATATTTTATATATTCTACGAGCTACTCTTTAGTTTTGTGACTATGACATTTGATTGATTTTAATATTGTAAAATTAATTAATCACTTGAATGACTTCTCAATTTACTATTTATATTTAACAATACTGAGACATTTCTTGATAAAAATAAAAAACAAAGAATAAAAAATAGAATTTTATCAAAAATATTTTTATTGCTTTTCAAGATCTATATACTTTTTCATGTGATTGAACCACCCTTCAAAGCACTTTGCCCAGGCAGAAGATGGTAGCTCTAAAGCATGCGTTTTAAATTCCTCAATCACTTATTCGGGTGAAAACATCGTTATCCGTGCCGTTTATTTTTTAGAAACAAGAAAAGTCATTGGGTGCCAAATTGGAGCTGTGAGGCGGATGATCCATCAATTCGATCTTTTGTGTGTCCAAATACTCGTTAGTTGCATGAGATGTATGTGAACTCCCGTTGACGTGATGCAAAATGATTCGCCATTTCGGGTTGGTCCCTCTCAATTTACCGAAAATTTCAGACAAACAAATCGTCGTATAAGACGCGTCTTTTGATTTTCAAGAGCCACAGTTGCCACATGACCAGTTTTCGTGAAGAAAAACGTCATTTGCTTCTTAACGCTTCGAGAACGAACTACTTTTGTTGGCTTTACTTCACATTGAAACACCCAAATTGCCGATTGACCTTTTCTTCTGACTCATACGCATAAATCGTAGATTTATTCGTATTTTGAGCAGTTTTTGAACATCTGTCAACAAATTTGGATCCAATGCACACACAACTTCGGAACACTCCAATGTTCCTGCTAAATATTATGTATGCTTAAACATCCCTTGATTTTGTGATATGTCATATGATGATCTTCTTCAATTAGTTTTCGCACAGCATCGATATTTTCTGGCACATCAACCTTTTTTAACTTCGTCCGTGAGCAAATTACAACCACGTTTGAATTCAGTGTATCAGTGATATACAGTGGCTATAGATGGCGCTTCATCGCCAAAAGTTTAATACAGTTGATTGATGCACTATTCTTGAGTTAGACTACGTTAAAAGTCATAATAAATAATAGCTTAATTTCATATTTTGGCCGACATTAATTTTTCAACTTACTGTAAACAACAAAAATAGTGCTCGCACGTCAAAACGTTCTGAGTACCTATAACGTTTAACTTTACGATAGCAATATCAGATTTTACCTGGAAATACCAGTGTTGTCAGTTTTCAATAGCAACCTTGTACAAAGTAAAATGTAGTTCTTCTCTATTTCCATGATATTGTTTATTTCGTTGAAGCACTTAATTTTTGAAAATCTATTATCACTTAATATGTTCCTTACATGTCTCTCTTGGTTGTCCCCCTTTTTTCATTCCACGTTGTTACCCATACTTTTTTTCTTCCGTTAATTTGTTCATTCTTTGTACATGTCCCCACCATCCTAATTATCTGTTTTATATATATATTAATATATACTCTTTTCATAGTAATAGTTTTTATTTTATTCTTTAGCTCCTCATTATATCTATTAGTATGACGCCATGCTCTTGTCTCAGATGTCTCGTTTTTACTACCCTCATTATAATTTTTGTCTTTTATTATATATCCCCGTGTCACCTCTAAATGTAAATTGATTTGTATACTTTATTTTCATGCTTGTCTTAATTTTTCTTACTCATTATTTATGTTATTTCACCGCATTGTGCTCTATTCTAATGTTCTCTTGCTTCATCTTGTATTCTTATATGTTCAACCTTTTTGTCATTTCTTAGATTCTTAACGTTTTATAAAGTATGTTTCTTGCATTTTCTTTCATTTTGTTTCTAAATTCTTCACATGTATTTTTCACTCAGTATTATTTTCTTTATTTTGGTTTATACTCTCTCTTGTATTCCTCATAGCTGTGTATTTTCATATTGTTTTCAGGTATTTTATATTTCTATTGGCTTATCTATTGTTTTACTTATTGCCTCTTCATTTATTTTGGTTATGACTTCCTCGTTTAGTTTGCGTGTCTTCATTACTTCATCATGTGATTTTGCTTCACCTTTCTCCTTCGCTTCTCTTGCTTCTTCTTGGTATATTTCTTCTGCTCGTAGATGGTGGTCACTACATATCTATATCCGGAATTAGTCTTCAAAGTTTAAAAAAATCTGTGGTCCTTTGCTATATTCTTGTTTTTATTTCTTACCTAATAACAAGAATTCTTATCGTTTTTTGTTTCCCATTATACGCAAATACACTAAATTTAATCATTTTCTATTCTTGTTATTTCTTCCCCTTTCATATTCGTCTCTGTGTTTATTAATTAATTTGACAGCAGTTACACATCTGATGACGATATAAAAGATAATAATATTTTACTTGCCTATATAATGGTAAAAACACCGCCCCAGGTTAAGATAATGTTCTTAAAGTTATACTTAAATTCTTGCCTGATATTATCCATAAATACATTCTAAACAGTTCAAGTATATGTACCATTTCTAGATCATACCCAAGGATTGGAAGCAGGGTATTATAACATGTATTCTGTTCAAGATGTGTCAAGTTATCTTAATTACACACTAATGTCTCATATTTCTCATAATTTCTCTACTTTACAATTTGGTTTCTTAAATCATCGTTCCACTTTTTAATCACTTTAAATCCTTACCTCAAAGAGGTACCCTGGATATGCTATTTGGCAAAGCATATCCAGGGTACCATCTCTTTTTGACTAAAAGGCTGCTGGTACAACTAATAATACGAAACTCGACCCACTACAATCAACCCCCTAGGAGGTAGGAGGTGAGGAATAGAAAAATTAAATATGAACCCCTATTTTTACTTTCCCTATATACGAAGTATATATATAGGGAAAGTATTGTTTTCGTGATTTTTTGAAAATTTCTTTTTGCGGAAATATCCGTTTTGAGGTCCCTTGAGTCCATTACACTAATTTCTGGAAAAAAAATTGTGTCTGTGTATGTGTCTGTCTGCTGTCGGTGGGCGCTGTATCTCAAAAACGAATTATCGGTTTGAGATGAAACTTTAAACTTAAGGTTTTATTGCTCAAAACTGGAACTGAAAAGCTTTTGGTGATTATTCATAAACCGGAAGTAGATGTTTACTCGAGGCCGTTTTTTGTTTTTTTATGATATTTTTTTTAAATATGAAAAAATTTACAAAACTGTTCAAACAATACTTTAAAAGAATTAAAAACTGAACAAACAGACAACTACCCGAAAAAGATGCATACTATTTAATCTAAAAGTTCCACGGATAATTTTTGGAGATATTAAAACTTATTTATATACATTTTCTCTACTTATTCTCTATATTTCTCAAGCATACAGTTGGCACCATATGTATCAGAAATTGTTTAGAACCGACAAATTGTGTGCTTTCTCGCTTTTTTAAAATTTGGTCTGTAGTTTTAATAATTTCTAAAGCTGGTAATTAAAAATCTTTTAATATTGGCTTAAATAGAATATTTCATAACAATTATCGACATAGCTCATAACGAAGTGTAGAAGTCAGAACTATCTAGGACTTAATTGATAATGGTCACTTTATGATCGAAATGCACATCTAGCTCAAATAAAAATTATTTGTCAAGAAATGTTGGTGTTTTAATACCAAGCTTACTTTCTAGACCTTGCCATTTTGTTTGGTAGTTATGGAACAGTAGCCGTTAGAGCAACGCGTATTTGCTTATGACACCTACATCGAAACTGGGCGTTCTATGGTTGCTACACAACGCAGATTTCGAACACAATTCAATGTTGGAAGGCCCGTTCGTGTTCCTACGCGAAACACTATCCTGAAGTGAGTGCAGAACCTCTATACTAGAGGATTGTTAAAGATTGTTAGAGTTCCTCCGAGCGGAAAAAGAAGTTTCTGAACCCCTGTTCAAGTTAGGGCAGCTACGGAAGCAAGTCCATGTGGATCGGTAGTGCAGCATACTCGCGCAGTGAGGATGAGTGACCGGTCACTACGGCGAATTTTGCATTTAGATTTCCACTTTCACCCATACAAGAAGATGGTTGTACCGAAACTAAAACCAAATTATTTCCAAAACGACATATTTCACTACGAGGGTACATCGCCCGCCTAAGGTCGCCTGATCTTACGCCCTGCAATTTTCGGGGTACCTAAACGACCGCGTATTTACTGAGAAACCACCCACCCTTGATCAGCTGTTCAGTGCTATCATCCGAGAAATTCTATCGATTCCGGCCAACATGTTAGAAGGATTCGACTTCAAAAGTGTGTGGAAAAGAACGTACATTACTTAGATGACATTATTTTGCGTACATAAATGTTTTTTACTCTTTTCTTTTATATTAATATGAAATGGCAAATCCAATTGTCTGAGTTATGATTATTTCAAAAACGTGATACTTCTTCAGCGGACCTTGTATATTCAGCCAAGGTAGTTTACTTGAACAGTCTATAAATCATTTGTTTATTAAAATACTAAATACAAAAATAATTATAGTAATGAGAAAAAATATTTTTCTTTATGAGCATTTCTGCACTTAAGTTTTACATTATAATGTAAAATATTTAATTTGTATACAAAACTAATTATTTTAAGATGAAGTTAAACCATTATTTTTCATAACCATAACTCGTCGACATAGTAAATCTCAGATAAGTTTGCTTTTACTGTGGTTTGATTCAATTTCAAGGTATTGATCTAAAAAATGAATCCGAAATCTTTACTTCACGTCGATTCTCGGAATAGCTATTTTTAGATATTACTTAAAATTCAAGAGAAAGTTTCCCGTGGACAATGGTCACTTAGGGGATCGAGTTCAGTAGGTCATTTCGTACGAAACGGGCGCTCGTGTCTTTGCTGCACACGCGTGTCCTTATATCGTTTGCACCGGTGGTGTGACAAGTACTTTTAATTTACCTACAAATTACCGCTCGGGGTCAACTACTGAGAATCTTTGGTAAATTTAAACTTTATCGCCGACCAACATGAACGGTCGTGTATTCTGCAATTACACCATTATTTTTCTTCATTATTAAACAGCATCGCGTGTCCAGTACCTCGTAACGTAAACACTCGCATACATACACATAGGCTACACTTCGGGGAAATTCATGTAACACTTGTTGGCCATTAAAATTTCCGCCTTCTGCGAAATGCTGCCGCGAATAGAGATGGAAACGCCGCGACAGGCGCACTTCTCGAACGATCGGTTAAATTGCTTGTGAGAAATTTCATTAAGTGAAGAAAAATAAATTGTACACTAAAAAGGTTTCAGCAGTTTTCAATTCCTTTTCATTGCATTCGTTAGTCCCATGCTAATACTCATTACTTTCAGTTCTTCTTGTACGTTATTTTCAGAAACTGAGGTTATTTCAAAGGAAGGTTTTCACAAGTACTATTATTTTCAATATCATATTCATACAGATGTGATACTATTTTGACTTTCAAGATCGAAAATTTTATAAGACACCTATGTCGAGAACTTAATTATGAATGTTTATAGACTGGTGGCAACAATTCTCATAATTATAACGTTCGATCGAAGAAAAAATTATTAGCGCCTCAAGTATTGTCTTATATATTAGTAATAGGTAATTCACCAATACACGATAAAATAATTACTTTCCATGAAAAGGCACGCAGGCCAATTAATAATAAACCTGATAATTATTCTTATAAGTCTGAAAATACAATCGAAACAATATTTTTTTTTTCAATCAGCAGTTAAAATAAGTATTTTATTTCTTCATTCCAAACGAAGTACTAAGAGATAGAGCTAAATCTTAATTTGAACCAATAACATATAGTAAAGCTTGTTATTGTTGATGTTAAAATGAAAATACTAGGGAATTAGATGCATTAACTTTAAATTTTTATTTGATTCACCTAAACATGCCATTCAACTTTTTCTTTGGTGAGGAGTTTACTTGCTTTGCTTTTGCTTTCTCTAGTAGGTAGGAATATGATTCCTTCTGTAGATGAATCAGTATTTCCCGTCTTTAACAGCACACTGAGACGTTCATTGAGCCCCTCTTCATAATTACCACGTTTTATTAGCCTAATGCTGTTGGAGTTGTTTTTGGATAGGACTTTGTGGAGCCTGAATGTTAGACTTGTATCAGTAACTCCCTCACAGAACATTTTCCATGTTTTCCTTTTCGATTTTCTCAACTGCTTTTAATATTCCGACATCGCCTGTCTATAGGCATCGCAGTTGCCTGTTTTCTTTGTACTGGTGAATGTTTTCCAGGCTTATATCTTGAGGTGCCCTAAATACTTGTCCCGCCAGGGCACGTTTTTGAAGGGAGATCTCTTTAGCGGACAACTGGGTTCATTCGCCTTTAGGATGCTATTTCTCAACAGACCCGCTTCTGCTTCTTGCTCTTCTGTGGTCTGGATGTGAGGTAGACATTCTCTGTTCCCACGCTAAAGCACTCTCTATAGAGACTCTAGTTTTTGTTCCTCGGATTTCTACACTCCATTCTGTTTTTCTTTGTAGCCTCTATGTCCAACTCAATTTGCTTATGGTCCGACAAAGAGGGTTCTTCCATAGCGTGCCAATTTTGAATCGCACTGCTTGTGAAGGATAGAGCAATGTCCAACATTTCCTGCCTGATTTCAATAATATTATAATATCGTGTTACCTGCCAACGCCGGCACAGGGGGTGATGTTTATTGCCTTTTTTGCACCTCTCTAAGAGTCTACTTACCTCCTCTAGTGATGGTTTACTTTGTTCTCTTAGAATGTAGGCTGAGGTCATGACAACTTTCCTCTTGCCTTTGGAAACTTCTATTAGGACTAGGAACGTATAATTAATGTATTTCCCGAGCATAAGAACTACCCTTGGAGTAATGCAGGCTGTTTTATACACCAGACTAAAATTGTTTTGGGGTAGGCCACTTACCTGTCCCTTATTGATCAATGGTTCCTGCAGGAATCCTATTTCTAATTTGGCGTTTTTGAATATCCATAAAGAGCATTCAATTGAAAACAGCGTAAGTTTGTCATTTGTGTGCTTTACACCCCACTGGCCAGACCCTAAACTTTGTGTTTCAGGCTTTTATTTGCTTTTAGGGTTTGTCTTATCTCGTTCCCATCGATCAAATAGAGCCTATTGTGCCCTTGTCGCTGTGGACAGACCTTTAGAGCTATCGAAAAGCTTATCTTCACTGACTTTCAGTAACTTATCCTGGACTGTTTTGCTGGAAGTTTCCATAACTACATTACCCGTTGGTTCCTTTTCAGCGTCTTTAGACATTGGGAAGTCGTCCACTCTATGTTTGAGATCTTTGTCCATGTATGCCCCACGAGTAGCTAGGAAAAAGGGGCACTTATTACCCAGAGTATTGAGATATTTCTTTTTTATGGTTTCCTTTCAACATCCGGGCAGTAAAACTAAGATTCTCTTCTTATCCGTGAGATATGACCACTGACAGCGACAAATGTCAGGCCAGATGGTTATTGTTCAATAACAGACCCGTTAGCACTAGTGCAGTCCCTAAGCCACGATACTATAGCCGGGCAGAGGTAGAGTAGGAACATGTTTGTTGCCGCCTATCCTTCGAAACCTAATAGACTTGGGGTCGAATAAGGCCAATTTAGGCCGAAGAGTTTCTCCAAGAAAATATTATATATCATAGACAGAGCAAATAGTGCCCTTAAAATATGTAATCTAACTTATTCACTGATTGGTGGAAGATCCTATGTGGAAATGTTATCCCCTGTGTGTAAAGAAACACTAGTAATTCATCCACTGTTTTACAAAATCTGTACAAGATATTCTTCTTCTAATTGTATCGATTTCTCCATCAATGCTTCACTCACATTAATTCCGAAGTTTATAAGCTGTTTATGCTGTAGGTGACTTGCCATTCCAGCTCTTTTTGTTCCTACTTTGCTAGAGCAATCTGACCAAGCTAAGAAGTGTACAACAGAAGGTATATTCCATATTGCAATTCTTTCAGCCATGATATGAACTGGTACTTAACGCGTCGTAGCTCCTACACCTAAACGAATCCACATTTCTCTCATTCCCATATTTCTGAAAGTAGTCCAATGATATAATAGAAGAACCAGAGCGTCTGTGTCATTCGATAATATCATCACTCTCTGATACCCTCTGTTTGTAGCATGTTTAATATCGGGCATAATACGGATATCTGCCTCTTCTAACATGGCAAACTGTAATTCTTCTTGGAGTTGTGTTACATTGGTTTGCTGTATAAAGACGCATGATGTTGGGTTAGGAATAGATATTGCGCTGCAGAATACCTCCACATTTGGCTACAATAGATTTGCTGTACTGCTCAAACTACGTTAATACCTTTTCCAGTCCAGTGGCTAGTGTGCTCTAGCTTGTCTTTGTAAAAAAGCGGGTTTCATCTAAAAGGTTAAACTTGTATAACTTCATATTTCAGAAGTTCATTAATAAGAAAGCCTCTCTCTATCTAATTGAATAGTGCGTTGAGCGTTTCGCTATCTGTAATGAAAGGAATTATCTTTTTTTATCTTAGTTCTCAGTTCATCATTCCCTGAAGAAATAGGGGTAACAATCCTAGAGGATTTCATAATATATCATCTCCCATTCTGTAACTGTTGTTTTTTTTCGAGTGACTCCAATAACACCAGAAACACTATTCTGGGTTCTGTTTATTGTTTGCTCTAGGCATATGTCGACAGCAACTGCCGTGAATGTTTTTGTAGATCGTTGAACTGCAAAAACCCCTTCCTTAAACATTTCGTAGACCTCTGGTGATGTTTCTTCTAACCTTCTTGCATTTTCTAGATATACTGATGCCCATCGCAAATAATTAGTACGATCGAAAGCTGCGAATAGCAGTAATATGTTTCGGACAGTATAAAAATGCAATAACCAATTTCCTTCGCCATCACTTCGAACAAGGTCCTTAAGTAGAGTAATCATCTTCAAAACGTTAATACAGTACATGAACAATTCCGATTCAAACGAACGACTTTCTATGAATATCTTAAAGTCAGGAAGCAATATAAGAATTGAATCCAAAACACCATTAATTTCCTCAGTAGCATTAATGTTGTCATGGAAACATTTTCGCAAACCATAAATTGCTGCACTGACATCATTATTGTGGAGAGGATTCTCGTTAAAAAAACTCGTTCAATTGCACCCCTTTATCTATTCGGAGCATACATAATGTATACCATTCAGAACGGCTTCAGTTACATTTACTCCAAATACTGATGTTTATATGAAAATGTTCTTAATGCCAGACAGCAATCCCATTCATGATATGAAGTAAATTCCACTTTTTTTTCATTATGATATATGTAATAAATGATCAAATGTCTTAATGGGCGTTGCAATGAGACGATCCGAGAAGTATTGCTTCGCCTTCGTTATTTCTGCAGTAATTTTAATTGATCACTCGACATCCAGTGTTCGGTGATGGATACTACATCACATTTACCGAGTAAGCGAACTTTGTATAAGATTTTATTTACACAATTACTGAGACTTCTTACATTTTGATGAAATAAGTTTAAATCTGTGGACTTTTCGTTGTGCGTCGGTGAAAAAATCGAGTTATATGCGCCACCCTGCCATAATTTCGGGTTAGTTGCCTTTTCGAAATTGTGCAGAAATATTGAAATCTTGAATAACTTTTGTTGGATGTGCGCTCCTGTCTTTCAACTGTATCATCCGAGTTATCCGTATGAAGAGAAACTCTCTGGTTGAAATCTGTTTCGTTACAACAGAAGAGCTCAGCCAAGAACATAGTGAAGAACTCTGGAATCTTCATATTGTCAATTGCTATCTGTAAGTCCTTTGCATCGCAAAAACGTCAAATCGTATCTGTACCTTTTCAATTAAATTTATTAAATACCTTTGATGCGGTTGCCAAATAATAGATGCATATTCCAGATGAGAACGCACTATTTCGCCGAATATTAACGATTAAATTTATATGGTTCCCAAATGTTAAAGATTTATCGAAAAGGACCCCCAAGACAGATGTAGCATTAACTTTTAATAAAGTAATGTTGCCAATTATATAACTCCTATTTAACATATTTCTGTTCCTAGTAAAGCTTATCATTTTACATTTTTCTAAATTTAAATCTAATTTTACTATTTGTACACCAACGAAATATTGAACCAAGGTCTAATTGTATAAATTGCATATCTTCAATTGTTTTTAATCTGCAAAATATCTTAAGATCATCAGCATATAAAAGGAATTTAGAATATCTTATTACAGTTGGAAGGTCATTAATAAATAGTAGAAATAGAATTGGACCCACGTGGGACCCTTGGGGTACCCCTGATGTGACACAAATATATTTACTATCAATTCTCACCTTTTGACAATGGTCCATCAAAAAACTTTTTAATCATCTAACAACTGCATCGTTAAAACCCAACAAACGTAGTTTTTCTAGTAAAATCTCTGGAATGCCATAGAAAAGTCAGTGTATATGGAATCAATTTGAATCCCATTTTCCAAGGCATTCAACAGATATGTTTGGTAATTAATTAAATTAGTAGTGGAAGACCTGCCATGACGGAAGCCATGTTACTCGTCAATAATTATATTTTTTGTGACCCATTTCAATTGTTTTGCTAATATGCTGTCCAATATTTTGGGGATTGCCGATTGTATACATACTATATAGTCTTTTACATCATACGATTGCTATTTTTTATAGATTGGAATAATAAAACTAGTTTTCCATATTTGTGAACAAGTAAAGCTAGTGGATTAGAAAGAGTATATATACAATTTTTGAGAAAAACTGTTGGAATATCGTCGGGTCCGGTGCTTAGGCTTCGTTTAAAAGTATTAATTTTATCAAAGACGTCCATAAAGTTAACAGAAAACGAAAAAGTCGAATCAGCATAATTATTTAAGGTTAAGTTTCTTAGTATTGATTCAAAATCTACATTATCATTATTATATACAGTTGCAAAATAATCAGCAAAAAGATCTGAAGTATGTTAGTGTGTCTTTGGTCATGCTCGAATTTCCAAAAATGTTTTGGATTATTACTTATGTTCTTTTCTACCATATTGATACAAGCGCTATATAGGTTTTTGCTTAAATAATAACATCTGCGTCGTATATGATGGGATTTATTATCAGATAGTAAATCAATCGAGGGCGAAATAGAACAATTATTTCTAGAGAATACTAAATCTAAGAACACGCCATTAGAATTAGGAATCGCATTAGCTTGTTGCAAGAAAACCAGAACTGTTAATCAAACACCGTGCCCGTTCACTAGATGTAAAAGAGAGACACACCCCCAAACTGTTAGTGCACCATACATCCAGATTATATGATCACAACAAATTGCCGCATTCTCCACAACAATATCTTTAAAAATTTCACCTCAGCCTGAGCGTGGCTGTCATATATATCCGGTGCAAGTTTGAAGGAATATACAGGGTCCTGCAACAGTGCGTCAAGCTTTCCTAGCGCCTTTCTCGTAAGAGATAGAAAAAAATGTTTCGTATAAAAATGTATTGATTTAAAAATCTCTATGCCGTAAAATTATTTTCAAATATACAGGGTGTCCCAATTTTGCGGTAAAACAAAAGCAACATTTTTTTAATGGAACACCCTGTATATTTTTTCATTTTCTAATTTGGATAATATTTTATAACTTGAACCTTTTTTTGTTTTTTAATTTCGATATGGCATTTCCGAGTTATTGACGTTTTTCTGAAAAAAATGTAAAAAGCGAAGGTTCACAAAAAAAAAATTCTGTTCTATTTAAAATTTAAGAAATTTTCTTTTTCCTATGGTTGGTCATAATTACTGTTTAGGTACCAGTGTTAAAAATTTTCACTTTTGAGGAACCCTGTCTTTGTATCAGACACGCCATTTTCTAAAATTTCAAATTGTCGTAACTCTTGTTTTTTAAATGGAATCATATATTTTTTTAAATTTTATATTATTCTGCATCTAATTTCCTACACAAAATATTAAGCATACCCTATACCTAAAATTGATATTTTTCAAGATATAAAAGGATTTATATTTCAAACGGTTCTTGAATACGAATTTGTTTTTTAATAGATAGCTATGACTGAAAAAAATGCATCTGTCAATTAAACAATAAGTTTGGTATGTATGGTTGCATTGTACGTTACGATTATAACAATGCAATTTTTGAGAAGAATTAATTGATGTGATATATGCTACTGGAGAAGGTGGAATTAATTGTTTGCAAGCCTAAAGAATTTATGCTCAGCGCTACCCACATAGGCGAAACAATTATTTTTCTTATTATTCGATTAGATTAGAAAGAAATGCCAAACTTTGCAAATAATAATATGTCTAAACCCCATAATTATTGAGACATTTAATAGTTTTCATAAAAATAACCATTTAATTATACATACTTCTATCTACGGAGTTGATCATGCTGAGGCAAAATAACTAACAAAATGCAAGTAAGTGTCAATGTGAGATAAACAGAAACAGATAATACGATTCATTATTTTATTCCAAAGCCGGGAAAGATAAAAAAATTATTTACTACAGTAAATGTTCAAAATGTCTTCAATTTTCATTTAGGCACAAATTAATTCGCCGCTGAAAAGACCTTTCCACAATTCGTTGATGCATAATAATTGGTGCTGTTGGTGGTTCCTTAAAAAACAATCTCTTTTAAGTATCCCCACAAGAAAACGCCAGGTTTTGTTAGATCCGGAGATCTAGCAGGCCATTTGGTGGGTCCATTTCTACCAATCCACTGGTTGGGAAAAATCAAATGCCCTCACGTCTTGCGAAAATTGGACAGGTGCTCCGTCTTGTTAAAACCATACCCTATTTCTTGTTAGCTAGGGTATATTAGCTAATGTTCCGGGTAATTCAATTCAGATGATGAACTTGTCTCATAACATATGGATTATCAGTTGAATAATAGTGAAAATTGCCTGTTGACAGATGCGTTATTATGGGATGTCCTGAATTTCCTGTCTTCCCCAGATACAAAATTCGGAACGAAATTGAAAATCAGTATTACTCAGTTCTTGATGTAGCTGAATATGGTATGCATGATATCGATTTTTCTTCAGAATGCTTTGTACTGACTTCTCGCTTATGCCAGTTCCTTCACCAATGTCTTTTTGGTTTACAGTTGTAGCACTGAAAGTTGGTTTTCCTCGTTGATAGGCTTTCTTCTTTCTTGTTTTTTGTAATTCACACTTCCCATTTCAATAAATCTATTGAGTAAGTTCCTAAAACATTTCTCCTCTGTTCGCCCTTTTCGAAATCCATGATGATAATTTACTGTCTACTTATACCGCGAAACGGGGAGAATCACTTTTCAGCAAATATCAGGGAGATTTACGTGTCAAACTAATTGTTTAATTGACAGATGCATATTTTCAGTCATGGCTATCTATTCAAAAACAAATTCGTATTCAAGCACCGTTTGAAATATACATTCTTTTATATCTTGAAAAATATCACTTTTAGGTATAGGGTATGCTTAATATTTTTTTGTAGGAAATTAGATGCAAAATAATATAAAATTTAAAAAAATATATGATTCCATTTAAAAAAAAAAGAGTTACGACATTTTGAAATTTTAGAAAATGGCGTGTCTGATTCAAAGGCAGGGATCCTCCAAAGTGAAAATTTTTAACCCTGGTACATAAACAGTACTTATGACCAACCAAAGGAAAAAGAAAATTTCTTAAATTTTAAATAGAACATTAGAATATTTTTTTTTGTGAACCTCCGCTTTTTACATTTTTTTCAGAAAAACGTCAATAACTCGCAAATGCCATATCGAAATTAAAAACCAAAAAAAGGTTCAAGTTATAAAATATTATCCAAATTAGAAAATGAAAAAATATACAGGGTGTTCCATTTTAAAAAAATGTTTGCTTTTGTTATACCGCAAAATTGGGACACCCTGTATATTTGAAAATAATTTTACGGCATAGAGATTTTTAAATCAATAAATTTTTATACGAAACATTTTTTTCTATCTCTTACAAGAAAGGCGCTAGGAAAGTCTGACGCACTGTTGCAGGACCCTGTATACTCCTCCAATAATAAATTTTTTATCATTTAGAATTAGTTTAATAAATAAGTGTTCATATTGTAGTGATATACTTACAAGCAGAACGGCGTGGATTTTCCTCTTGACAGATCAATACGCCACGACCTCTTGATTTGAATGAATTTACAAATTATTTGAATAAATCTATTAAATTTTGCAATAATATTATGTTTATTTAAGTTTTACAACTTTTAATTAAAATCCTCGCTTATGTTTCACTGATTGGTGGGTGGGTTAGAGACCACCCACCCACCCTATACATACATGATACATTTAATTACTAATTGTCGATGGATTCTACATCTTGATCGTGATTTTTTTAACGGAACTAACCGTTTTAAGGTCCCCTGAGTCCATTCCACTAATTTCTGTAAAAAAAATATTTTTGTGTCTGTGTGTGAGTGTTTAAAGTTAACACACTCACACACTTAAACTTAAGGTTTTATCGTTAAAAACTGGAACTGACAAGCATTCAAAAACCGGAAGTGGATGTTTACTAGAAGCCGTTTTTTTTGTTTCTTTCCGATATTTCTTTTAATATGAAAAATATTACAAAACAAAACATAAAGAGAATGAGAAACTGAACTGAAGTTTTATTAAAACATATTTTTCATAAAATAAATAAATTTAAAAAAATAAAAATTGAAAATTTTGACATTTTGACAAAGTATTGCAGTCACATAAAATTTATATAACAAATAATTGTAGAGAATTTAAAAGTGAAAAAATTATTAAGAATAGCCTTTTTGCGTAAACCTCACAGTTTTCGAGTAAAATATAGGGAAAGTATATCACCATTTTTTAAATTATAAATAGTAATATAAAAATCAATTAAATACCAAATAAATTTATTTAATTTGGTTGAGGCGTTAACTTCGTGATACATCTTGGAAAATTAAACAAAAACGTTTACTTTGTTGATATCACACTTTATTCTTAAGTGACTCGAGTCACTAAAAATTTGAAATATATTGAAGAAACATGATATTAATGTAGCATTTAAACCAACTAATAAAATTTGTAATTCATTTTTTAATTCTAAACCCCCGATAGATAAATTACACAGATCAGGTATTTACAAGCTAACGTGTAAAAATTGTAAAGGAATTTACGTAGGTCAAACTGGTCGTAACTTCAACATTAGATTAAAAGAACATCTTAGATCCTTCAGATTAAAACATAGAAATTCCACGTTCGCGAATCACTTAATAGAAAACCGACATTCTTTTGATGAAGCTGTACTCGAGATAATCCATTTTGCCGAAAAAGGGTTCAAAATGGATTTACTCGAGTCCCTAGAAATTCATAAAGCGAAGATTAATCCGGAAATCCCAGTAATTAATGACCTAGTATTTTCCTCCTCATTCTGTATAAATAAGTGTTTTGTCGTAGATTAATTTACTTTAAGTTTGATAATGATCAGTTAATGACCGAACTCGAATCACTTAAAAATAAAGTTTCGTTAAATGAAGGTAACCTATGACAGAAATTTCCATATCGATTAAAACTTATATGCATTGTTATCGTTTTACCTACTTATTAAAATACTCAACCAAATGGAATACTTAAAGTAAATGTAATGTTTTGATCTAAATATGTTGTTTTAAACGAAATAAACACAATGTTCTACTTTCCATGTATGAATTTTCGTTTTCATGCGTTTATCCATAGGCACTGTTTCTGAAGAATTGCCATGGACTTAAACTTAAGCTTTTACTCTTTGAACTTAAAAGCTTTTGCTTTTAATTAAATGCATCCACCGGAAATGGATGTTTACACGAAACCGTTTTTTTCCGAATATGCCATTTTAAAAATAAAAGAAAATAAAATTCATAAATAAAAGATGTGGATACTAAGAAACTCAATAACTTTTATTTAAACAAAATTTTCATAAATATTTTGGCTTTTAAGAAAAAAAAAATTAAAATAATTTTATCAGAAAATTTATTGGATGAAAATTATATATAATTGAGAATGGAATGATTTGCAAAGAGTAGTTTTTTCGCATATGATGCATAGAGGTCATAGACATTATTTTCCGAGTTTCTTTTCTTTGAGAACAGCTTTGCGATAGTATTATAGAGCGGCAGTTCTAATTTACCCCGCAACAAGGCAAATAATGTCTCTCCCTTTATATTATTGTAGTGTATATATTTACAATTCTGCAGATTTATATCTTTAAAACTAAATGCGACCTTCCAATGTAAATATAATTTAAAGCTTAAAAATTTATCGAAATTGGGTATTAATTACAAGAGTTAAGTACAGGGAAGGTAGTCTGATGAACACATCGCCATGTTTTAAGTTGTTACTTATAAAGTTTCCAAATGTCAGTTGCAGTTTATTTAAAAAAAAACATTGTTTGTAGTGATTAATATGTATTTACAAGCGTCTTAAATAGAAGTAGATAAGGTTTGAATAGTTTACAACGTTAATGTATGAAAGTATAAACGGAAAACACAATTATTCACGACGTTTTTCACTAACTGGTAATTCAGCATTTCCTAGATATTGTGATTCCATGAGCTGACATTGCGATAACCGCTTTCTGTTTGAAGTTTTGTAAACAAACATATTTGCATATAGAATAATATACCTGTTTTCACTTAGAAAAAAGTAAAAGTAAAAAAAATAAAATTCAGGCCGCTTGTAAGTACACTTATTCTAAACAGTAATTCCAAGAATTATTTACAAGCATATCACGCCCATCTCTAAAATATACGTGTTCCCAGAAATTGAGACGAGACCGCATCTTCGCCCACGCATCCAACCGAAATATATTTCTGATTCTCGAGTACGCAAGCAAACGGTCATTTCCGCCGCACGAAACGAAAAAAAAAATCACGATCGCCACCACTGGAAATTGCGCAACGCAACCGACGTATTCCCGGAATTGGACTTAAGTGGCGATTGGCGCAAGCGATGATTGCGCCGCTACGTGTACGGTCCCAGAGGCGGCGCGCCGCAGACAGCGGCGCTCGTTTCTCCGAACATAATTAATTATTACGCTAATTATGTTTACATTATAATTGCACCGTTATGCAATATGTTCATTATCGTTTAAGGCGAAATCGCTTCATGGAATCTAATGAAACTGCTTCTCACCTCCGGTCCTTTAATCGGTTCCAAAAATGTAATTTATTAGAACGGAAAGTGTATATCAATTTTAAAAAAAAAACACTGTTCTCAGGAATCCATTCGGACGATACAGAAACACTAAAAACAATTTTGGATTTTTTGCCAGTTGTGATATTTCATGTTGTTTTCAATGTACGACAAAGACAAAACCTCATTTTAAATTTTATCAACTATATTTTCGCATAACTTAGTAGTAGTTTTACTTTAAAAAAAATAAAATTGTACAATTTCTGAACTATAGACAGGAAAGTTATATTTCTTTAGCTTCCAGCGTAAACGCAACCAATACGAGGGGCGCTCTGTCAATTATGGTGGCTCTTGATAATTTAGTTGCTATGGAGCGTTTCTCGGGAGTCGACCGCATATTGTGCGTGCGCGTGTTAAAGCTGCACCCCTATCAAATTCAATTGGTATAAGAATTAAAGCTCAGGATGCCAATCAAAGAGAAATTTTCCCTGGCAAATTGGTCTCCTGAAGAGGTGACATATTTATTTTTGATTTAATCCCTATGGACTTTTTACTGTGGATTTACCTAAAATCTAAAGTTTACGCCAATATACACTCTTCTCTGGAGCATTTGAAAGAGAATATGTATCACAAAATGCCAGCCATCACAGAGGCTACCTTTTTGTGTTTTAAATGAGTGCCGTGACCGTGAAGGTTTACATTTTGAAGAAGAAGAAATGATTTTTAAGAAATAAATTCTCTAATTGTATAGTTTTATAAATAATAGATACACTATTTCATATGAAATACACCAGAAAGAATATTTTGGTTATAATTGTTTATTCACAAAATGATTAAACTAGCAAAAGAAAAATACTTTAAAAAAAAACTTTCTATGAATACTTAGTATCAAATGGTCTATATCTGCTTGAAGCATCTCATTCCAAGCAACTTCTAACTGAAGTCTCAAATCATCTAAGATTTAGATTCTGAGTTGTCAGGAGGTCTGGGCATGTTGGGAACTCTTTTACCCATTACGTACCAGACATGCTCGAAGGGGTTGCTGGCTAAGGCAACATCTGCAAATCCGAGTCTTCCAAAAACACCATTGTAATGTTTGTCGTGTGGGATCTAGCGTTATCTTGCTGGAAAATCCCATTCGCTAGCGTCTGCATTAATTGCACCGCGACGAGATCGAAGACATTATCAATGTATCGACGAGCGTTTATTATACCTGGAATGAACACCAAAGGTGATTTCGTCCCAAACTGATTGCACCCCATACCATGACACCCGGTGTTAAAGCTGTATGGCGTCTTTCAGCAAACTCTAAATTTCTTCGTTCTCCTCGATATCGACGCAACCGTCTACGTCTATCATTCTTCATAAACAACACCTGGATTCATCGCTAAACACGATGTTGTTCCATTCTTCAACCCAACCCTGCCGCACCAAGCCAGATGAGCAGATATCTGATGTTGGGTTAGTGGAAGACGTCTAAATGGACGGTAAAAATGGAGACCAAAGGACGTAATTTGTCGATAAATGCTCACTACTGAAATCTGGCAATTTACAGCTCTTGTCCAATCTATGGCAACAGGCCTAGTTGTTTGAGATCGGTTTTGTATGGCTATTCGTCTCAGAAACCGATCTTCGCGGGCGTTACTACGTCGGAGAGGTCTTCCAGCCGGAAGATGTCGCTGTATACCTTCTTCTGACCAGGAAGATTCATTTACCTGCCAATTTCGCAGAACAATAAACCTGTTTCTTTCTTGCCGATAATTCCATACCTATTAAACTCCGAAGTTTGAGAAAAAATTGGGTGTTGTTTTATTCTTTATATATGTAAATAAATTTTCTTTAATGTGCAAATAAATTTTTAGGAAATTTTAATATAACCATGACGGAAAAGCCTCAACTGCTCACCTTTTTTTTTATTGAGAGTTTAATCTATTCAACACTTTTAATGCTACTTTCTTGATGGAACCAAATTTTCAGATTGGGTATAGTAAAACACTTGTTTTGTTCCATATTTTTATTTTCAGTTACCTGAATCTGGATCGAAACATGTGTCAGGCAACTGAAAATAAAAATATGGAACAAAACAAGTGTTTTGCTATAGCCAATCTGAGAGTTTAATCATTTTGTACCAACGAATGAACTATTATTTTCACTAAGCTTCGTATCAATCGTATTATTCATTCTGGGTGGTGCATTTCTTAGAAAGTGTGTGTACTTTTTCTATTAGTGCTGTCTAATTTAATGTATTATTGTTCATAGACCTATCCTACAATAGATATTAAAAACTTTGTAAAAGATCCAATCATTTTGACACAATGATTTAGTTATTTGTAACATAATTGTAAGATTTTCAGATCAGTATCTATATATCTATATTTCTATATCTATATTTTTGGTATTTTTAACTAATATTTGCAGTTATAAGTATTTAAATGTTAATTTCTATATGCTGTCATCTTTTTGCAATTTCCTGTTTTTTTTTGCCATCAACTATATGATATATACGTCTTTAAGGTCTTTGAATTTAATTTTTATTAATATTTATCTGAATGTTGATACTTTACAACTAGTTGTTGTGCCGTGTAGATTTGCAGGTGTTGTATCTTCGAATTAAATTTATTTTTTCAAGGGATGACTTACGAAAGATTAATTTGAAAATAAAAATGTTACTTTTGTGAATTAAATGTAAGTGACAATTAATTTAAAAAAACTCTAATTAAGATATATGTTTTATAAATTACATGGTTTTCAAAATAAAACTCATATTTTGACATATTATTTTCCATCTAGGTTTAAATATTCACATTAAAATATGCATCAGCTAAATTCTTATTATAGTTGTAAAGCCTATGTAGGATGGGTCGTTATGATATATATTTTTTAAATTTTATACGAATACATTATTGTGATGGAAACGATAATAGATCATAAAAGGTACAAGTCTTGCCTATATGTTAGTATATTTATTAAATTGAAACAGTAATTTAGAATGCAAAAATTCATTTTAAATAGTTCTGATTTTGTCTCCCAAATTGGACCATTACATACAATTCATACAATAATTTTTCTTGGCATTTTACCTTATTTCAGTACATTTTGTGTGTGGACCCAAATATCACATTTAATGCCCTGGATCTTGTCTATTGCTTCCTTCACATGTAACAAAACCATTTTGTCTTTGCTTGTTTTTTGTATTTTCTTGCAAATTTTGTTTGTTTTTCCTTGTTTACTAGGATATCTTGTGAAGCAAGTCAGGCACTTTTGCAAAAATGGATAAAAACGAATTTCGTGCAGTCATCAAACATTTCTGGATGGATGGGAAAAAGGCGACGGAGATACGAGATATTTTGCAGAAAGTTCATGGCACATCCACACCTTCATTTTCGACTATTAGTTTCTGGGTGAGCGAGTTCAAACGTGGCCGTACGAGCACCAAGGATGAACCACGCAGTGGACGTCCAAAAACGGCCACAAATGAAGAAATGATCGACAAAGTCCATGATCTCGTCTTAGCCGATCGACGAGTGAAGTTGCGCGAAATAGTAGAGACCACGGGCATCTCATATGAACGTGTGCAAAATATCGTGCACGAACATTTGGGCATGAGGTAGCTGTCGGCGCGATGGGTGCCGCGTTTGCTGACTATGGACAACAAGCGATATCGTGTGACCACTTCGAAAGAGTGTTTGGCCTTGTTAAAGCGAAATCCAACGGATTTTTTTTCGCCGATTCGTGACCGTGGACGAAACATGGATCCACCACTATACACCAGAAACCAAGCAGCAGTCGAAACAGTGGATTTCTCCAGGCGAATCTGCTCCGAAGAAGGCAAAGACTGTCCCATCGGCTGGAAAGGTCATGGCCACCGTTTTTTGGGATTCGCAAAGTGTGATACACATCGACTTTTTGCAGAAGGGAAGAACTATCACGGGACAATATTACAGCGATTTATTGGATCAATTCAATGGCATATTGAAGGAGAAACGGCCTCATTTGCAGCGAAAAAAAAGTGCTCTTCCACCACGAAAACGCGCCGGCTCATTAATCCCGAATCGCCAATGCTAAATTGGTTGAATTGGGCTACGAGGTGGTGCCGCATCCCCCGTACTCTTCAGACCTGGCACCGTGCGACTTCTTTTTGTTCACAAACATGAAGACTTGGCTCGGAGGCAAGCGCTTTACGTCAAATGAGGAGGTCATCGACGCCACTAAAGCTTATTTTGCATTCCCGAAATCATATTTTTCTGAAGGCTTAAAAAAGTTGGAGCACCGCTGGGAAAAGCGTATCGCCCTGCAAGGGTACTATGTTGAAAAATAAAAATAAAAACCTGTTTAATTACTGCGTTTTCTTACCCATTCTGGAAACTTTTCAATCTACCCTCGTACAATGTTTTTAATTAAAATTAAATCTAGCTTACTCTAATATAATTAAGACTACACACCCAGGAAGTAGGGATTTCTTGGAAAATAAAACTACTAGCATCTCTTAAACTTTATTCTGCACTCACATTCAGTATTCAATATTCCCTTAAAAATTTATCATGTCTTAGGCGAACTACCAACAAATACTCGATCTACCATTAGCTTTCTTTCTTCTCCTGTAATTTATATGCCACTGGAAGTTACTCAGTCCCCCACATGTGTGTATTACATATCCGCTGTCTTCTTCTTCTCTCTTCTTTTTTCTGTTACGCTACTCTGTTGACCAACGGTTTATCCGCAAGCACGACTTACTTCTTCTTTGTCTCACTTCTTTTTTTCTGTATGTCTATACCACTGGCTGCTAATCGATCCACAGTCGATGTTTTGCATGTCCGGTTTGTTCTTCAACTTGCCACCGATGGCTACTTTACCCACCAACGGTATCGGCATGATACCGTGCCGCCGCCCTATTTGCTTAATATCGACGGTTTAAATCGCATGTACCAAGCGCAAGCAATCTAAATACAATCATGTAATCTATCTCGGTCTTAATTTTTCTACTGATCTCGCGAACAATTTAAAAACCTTCAAAAATTTGAATAATTAATTCCTTAATCTGACCAGCTCGTTAAAATTTTCTGGCCACTTCAACCCAACTAGGACTTGATACCCGGGCTCCCTTTCTCGCTGTTCCTGCGTAAATGAACAAGAAAACATAACATGTTCTACGCTATCAATCCCGTTTCCGCAGGCATAGTTTTTCGTTTCTGGACTCTTAATGTTTTTAAAATATTAGACAAAATTTCTGTGCTCCGTCACGAATTGAGTCATTTTCGCCGTGATCGCAACTCCAACATCTCGCCTTTCATAAACAGACCTAAAGAAATTGAATAAAGGAAATTTGTCCCTTTGTAGAATGTATCCCCGCGTTCTTACATGTACATAGTGCTTCGTTCTGAATTAAACGTTTCGCGTAGGAGAATGGGGCCCTATTGTACACATTCGGAATATACTGTGGCTTCCTTTGCGAGTTCGTCAGCCCTTTCGTTCTTTCTAGTCCCTCTAGCAATCTAATCGTTTATCTGCGAGTTTCCCTGAATAATATTTCTATTTCTACCATTAATTCCGCTGTCTTGTGCATCGATTTAAGTACAAGAAGTGCAGCTTAGGATCAAAAATCACTTGCCACTCGCCTCTCTCCTATTGGTTAATGAATTCGCCAGCTGTTCTAATGACTAACATACTAGTTCGAAATACTGGATTGATGAGGTTGTTATTGTTTAAACTCCATATCACTTAATAAAATACTGACACAGTATACAGTTTCAAAAATGTTTTTATTTCTACGACAATGTTTCACCACACAATGGCTTCGCCAGGTAGATGAGAAATTTCTGACTACTAGTACGCTCTGGAACACTTTTGGAAATAGCTGCGCCCGTGCAATTTTATGTTTCGGTCCATCCGTATAAATTCGGCTTTCTCTCATAAATACGGGCTAATTTCATTGAAACTTATACCTTTTCGCAGTTTTCTAGAATGCCTAAAAGTAGGTATTGTAAGACCAATATATAAAATAGGCGAACAAAGTAATTTTTGCAATTATAGACCAATTTCTTTGTTATCGGTCTTCTCTAAAATTACTGAGAAGGCGATAGCCAAGAGACTGATGAATTATTTTTTATTATACGATTTATTAGATAAGGCACAAATTGGTTTCATAAAGAGTAAGTTCAATAACACAGCGTTATTTGACTATTTAATAGAGATTATGAATGCCTTCAGGACAGTATATTAGGTCCCCTGCTATTTGTTATATATATATATATATATATATATATATATATATATATATATATATATATATATATATATATATACTACTAGATACTAGTCTCCTAATCTCTGGTAAATATAAGTACGAAACAATGCAAAGAACAAATTATATTTTTAATCTCACTCAAGAATGGATGCAAATGAACAAATTATTAATCAACAAGTCTATATAACGTACTAATATTTCAAAAAATACACTTAATATATCAGTCAATATTGACCTAGTTGATGAGACTTTTGAAATTAAAAATAAAACTAGTTACTTAGAGCTGGTAATGGGTAGTAATCTAAATTGACAACTAAATTGGCAAATTCATTGAAATCAAATTGCTTTCAAAATTAAATTCAAATTGCTATTCATTGAGAGCCCTAGGGCAGGCAATGAACCCTTCAACAGTAATCACAGTTTACCAAGCAAATTTTGGAAGTTTAGTAAGGTTCATTCACTATGGAAGCTCTTCACGTCCAAAATACTTATTTATTCTACAAAAACGCGCACTGAGAATAATTTTTAATCTAAAATTTAAAGAAATCTGCAGAGGAATTTCTAAAATGGCTGGTATACTAACATTTTATAGCTTGTATATGTATGAAATTGCTATTTAATTTTAAATATAATGAAAAATTTAATTCCCACAGATCAAGTCATGTAACAGGTGGGGCAAAAGTCCCGCTACCATTTTGATTGCGCGCCATCCTAATCGTTCAGTTCCTCACAAAACCACAATTTATCGTTTACATGCGAATTTTCGACAGTATGGTACGACAGTAGACAGGCCTAGTTCTGGAAGACAACGGACGTCTCGCAACGCTGAAAATGTGGCTCTGGTGCGCGATACTGTTGCAGTCTCCAGAAACATCAATTCGGAGACGTAGTTCCCAGTTACACATTTCTGTACGCAGTTTAAGGCGAATTTTGAAAACTGATTTGAAAATGTTCCCGTACAAAATTCAATTAGCCCAAAAATTGTTATCAAGAGATCATGATCAACGAGTTGAGTACAGTAATGCAATCCTAAGGCTGTCTGGTGAAATTGAAGAATTTTCGTCTAAATTGATAATGAGCAATGAAGCCCATTTTCTTCTCAGTGGCCACGTCAATAAACATAACAGTCAGTCTATTTTGGGGAACATACAATCCTCAATTAATTCATGAAACATCGTTGTATCCACTAAAAACAACTGTATGGTGTGGTATTCATGCTGGAAACATCATTGGTCTCTATTTTTTTGAATATGACCAAGGTGTTGGAGTTACTGTTAATGCTGAACGGTACCGAGACATGATTCGAAATTTTCTTGTGCCTGAAATGGAAGAGCAAGGACTATAGGACATGTGGTTTCAGCAAGATGGGGCCAGAGCACACACAGCTCGTTCAACAATTCAATTATTGAATGACGTTTTTCCACGAAGACTAATTTTGCGAGGTGGTGATTTAGCATGGCCAGCCAGATCTCCGGATTTAACAGCATCAGACTTTTTTTTATTGGGTTTTTTTAAATCAAAAGTTTAAATAAGCCCCAAACGATTCAACATCTTAAAGACAATATCCGTCACGAAATTGAAAAAATTCAGCCCGATATGTTGAAGGATGTCATAAAAAAATGCCCTAAAAAGAGCCGAAAGTTGCATAGCGAATCGCGGTCACCAATTAGCCGATATAATTTTCCAATCATAACGAAAAAAAAAATGTAAAGACCAAATAAACTTTTTATGTAAACCAAAGTTACTTATCTTTTCTTTGAGCAAAGTTATAGGCAATCAAAAATCACATAGACTCACCCTACTTGAAGCAACACTTATGTATGACGCATTGAGGATGTCCAATGCATTACCGAAACGCCTGTAAGACATCTCTAGTAGGTGCATATTTAAATGTGAACTAAAACACTTTCTAATCGAAAAAGAATACTACTCCGTAATTGAATACCTCAGTGGAAAATAATTATGTAACTTAATGTAACTTAATTGTAATGTACCTTATTATGATTATGCTTTGTACGACTACTACTTTGAATAAATATATTTATTATCATTATTAAAAAATGTTTAAAAGCTTGTCAGTTATCGTTTTTTATAATGAAACCTTGTTTAAAGTTTCATTCATTCCCGATAACAATACTTTTCCTACATATCTATATAGTTAAAGTAATATATGTTCTATATATAAAAAATAATATACCGGGTATTCGATATATATATATATATATATATATATATATATATATATATATATATATAACAAAGAACAAAAAAGTAAATACAAGTATTTAAAGAAGAATATAGATGTCCAAGAGGATATTTGCACCCTCATCATCATGGACAAAAACAAGGGTTAGAGTGGAAGAACGTCGCAGCTGCATGAAGTCCGCCCAGCTTCATCCATCCAAAATGTTTGTACGTTTTGTTATATATTTGTGTACATTCACATGTATTTATTATTTTTGGAAAGAAAGCTAAAGACTAATAAACATAAAAACTCCATAAATTTGTTATTTATTAACCGATTTGAATCAACTAAAAAACAAATTAATGTCAATCATCTGTTAGTAGTCTGTGTTTTACAACAAATGACATTTGTTTGTTCCTATTTGTTTTACACTAAATTTTTTGGAAAACTATCATATGAACACGATTTATAATTATTTTTTTCTGACATAAATATTAAATTAAAATCAACATATTGGGCATCATTGGACTAAAAACAATAATGTCTATTATAAAAAAATAAGAAAATTATATGCAGCCATTTAAAAATTTAAAGTTGACTATCATTTTTCAGTGAAGTTTATTTTGAAAAAATAAATAATTAAAGTCATTTCATAGTATTTAAACGGCCATTCAGTTTTTTTAGTTGATTCAAGTCGGTTTATAAATAACAGAGTTTTGGTGATTTTTTATCGAACACTCGATATATTATACAGGGCGAGTCTCTATCTTCGAATAAATTCAGTAAATCATGGAATGTTTATTTTTGAAAATGAGCTCGAATATGTAGATTAGTATTTTAAATTGCGCTCTTTTTGATGTAATAAAATTGTATACAGCGAATCCTAAATACGAGATATGACGCCATATATTTTAATAGAAATCCTATTTTTGTGTTTTCAGTATTCTCAAAGAGTAAATCAAGTGTACCAAATTTCAAGTTTTTATTTCCTATCATTTACAACATATTTAACAACATATGTTTTTACATTCATTATTTTGTGGTAATTCCGGTAGCTGTATAAGAGAGATTTTCATTTTCATTATTAAACAAATTTATGCAACCATATTTTTTTTTTAATAAATATTTATTATTATATTTCACTTGAATTTTAAATTATATTTTCCTATGAAATTAGTTTCAGCTATAACAATATCATACTATTTGTTGTTATTTTTGTGAGTTACGCGAAGATATACTTTCGGATACTATCAATGTTTTAGTACTGTATTAAAACATTGATAATGGTCACTTTGTGTCCGAAATATATATCTGTGAATTTAAATAAAATTGCGAAGAAAAGTTTTTACTTCTAACCCCTAAAACCATATTGTCTTCGTTTGTCGTCTAGAAATCTGTTTTGATTTTTATTTTTATTTCCAAATAAGAAAAGCATATATTACCAATGCGTTGTTTTCAAATCGTGATATGAGCAGAAGTAAAATTGCGTTTCAACAAATAAATTTAATTAAATATTAATTTACCCATTATTGAAATTTATTAATGATAAACATTAACTTCTCCAAGCACTGCTGCACCGTTGTCTTCGACTCAATATATTGCTAGCATATAATTCAATGCAATCTATTGTTCTAGGTGTAAAGGAATGAAAGTTTGTAAATTATGTGGCACATGAATAATTCCATTATTTACTAAATACAAGTAGTTACACACAACAACTCATGTTGAGGTATTATTTACCGCTGACGCAATTTATTTCCAATCCAGGTGTTTAAAAAAGTGCTACCCGTATGTAGAAAGTGTGTGAACTTCCTGTAATTCTCTTGTCTCACCTACGTGTGTTGTTAACGTGGGGCGAGCTATGGCCAGGTGTGCGTGCCCACTATTCGGGCCGGATACGACGGTTCGATGTCTGATTTCCGGGAAAACGGTCCCCCAGTCCGGAAGACTTATTTATAGACCGTACGCAACAGGTGGACCAATTTTCAATTTGGTTGGGTCCAATCTCCAATCCTCCCCTAGTATAGAACAGTCCATTGTCTCAAGTCTCTTAATGTTGGAGAGACACTTAATGGGTGTGACGTAATATCCGCGTGTATCGTAGTAAGAGAATCCATTCTAAATGGGGTCCATGGTAGAATAAACTGTAAACATAAAAATCAATACAATTTGCCACACGGTAATACTACTACTATAAGCACGTAATAAAAAAAACACACTTTTTTGGTTATATATATTTATTTAGCTTAGCAGCAAGATCAATATTTTAGTACTAATAAAATAATATTTTGTATCACTATTATTGGTTTAGATATAATATATTATATTAAGTGATTTTTTTTTAAATTACAATCCGTATCCTGTAATAAAGTGGATGTTTCTTAGAGCGTATTTCCCTGAGGTTACGTCACAATAAAATTTGCCCACGTCATGGCATTGCCCTCGACGAATCAATTAAATATTGTGATTCATTTACAACGTGAAACCTCACGGAACTTATAAACGAGTTCAAGCTATTTTCGATAGTGCATTATATCTGCCTTGTGGTGGTGACTAATCAGGTATTTCTTGTTATTGTCATTTGCCGACTATAAATAATTACAATTATTGTATAAACCCAAAACTCTTTATAATTTTTACTTCTGAATGAATAGTTAACAATATTTAAATTGATATTTTAGAATCTACTTTTTGACATGCCAATATGACTATCTATACTTTGCACGCGCACGTATGATATTAAGTTAGACATCTCCAGATTTTAACAACTTAGTCGTTGATTTTTATTGAAGGCTCGTTATTGAAATATGTACTACTTTGCGAATTTTTTTGGTAAGTAAGAAAGCATGTAACAAAAACCCAAGCATTACCAAATAATTATTCAATTTTTCATCATCCATATCACTGTCATTTTTCGTGTCACTATATTTTTTCTTAATTTCTTGAAATATTTAATGGGGATCCTAATAGTCTAAGAAATAATTGTAAAACAAACCAAGTGTTTTTAGTTCTAATCAAAATAGTTCAAATATGTTTCACCACGGGTTAAGTGAGAAATAAATTAAATATACTAATAAACATTTCTATATTTGAAATCTAACTTCCCGAAACTTGGTATGTTAAACATGTTACCCTAGTCAATATGCATAATATAATTTATTGAAATATATTACACATTATACTTTAATATAAATTATAATTAATATAAACTTAAGCACCGCTCCAATAAATACTATTAAACTAGTCAAATTTAAAAACCATAAATTAATATTAAATCCATATGTTAATAAATTAATTTGTTTCATGTATCTTTTAGTCAATCAATATTTTAATAAAAGTTCGCTGCTGCTAAACTACAAGAACAACAATAATCATATTTTTTGTCGTTTATTCAACACGCATATGTTGTATGTATACCCTGTTATTAGATGCAGTATCATTGTTAGTGTTTTAGGGATAGAGACACCATTAAGGTGCATATATTGTCAAAACGTTACATTGATTTGGCGTAGATAAACCACCGACAATTGTTTATGTTTATGTTTATTAAAGAACTATCAACAGCGACAATTTATGGTTGTTTGACTACATAAGTAGGGAAATCAGTGCAACATTTAGATAATAGATGTCACCTTAATGGTGTTTCTATCCTTAACAGAAAACTGAAGGTATATAAACTACGTATTAAAATTCCGCCAACTGCGCTCTCCCCAAATATTAGTGATCTATCGCTTGAATCCCGACTAGAAAAGACCTTTTGGCCCTGGACTAGTCCCAACAACTGCGATGGCGGAGAAGTGGTTTTAGTCGTTAGGAGACACATTCACGTCCGCTGTATATATAGATAACGTAAAAGCATGAAGCCGCTATAATACATTGTTTTATTTTGCCCAGAGCCGCAGTTTTTGGCCAAATTAATAAATCACACGATGATTACGTGTTGTTTCTGATATTTTATTTGTCTAATAAAAACTTTAAAACAAGTTTTATTAATTAAAATTAAATTAAATAATAACATAAATAATTAATATAAAAACTTATGAAAACTCAATTTGTGTAGGTTGAATAAAAAACAACAGTACAATAAATAGTAAATAAATTTAATAGTTTTTTAAAGTATGGTAACTTTGAAAACAGTTAGTTTTATACGAAGGAACGTTACAAAAATTACACATAATAATAATAATAACAATAATCTTTATTCGGACAATTACATAATTACATTTATATATACATAAGCAAAAACAAATAATGTGGTGTTAGTCCGTCTGGGCTATAGACCTGCGGTCTCTCTGCCCTGTCTGAATTGAATTTAAACGTAACAAAAAAAGTTCTTTGCTAGCTACCTTAACTGTCATGGTGATTCGTACAAATGAGTTGATGTATTGTGAGAGGAGGATGTTGATACTTAGAAGGGATATTTGGATTTCGAGGTATACAACATTTGTTTAAAAGGGATAGATTTGATGGATTTTTTGCAAATTTAGTAGTTAGGCTTAATATACGCTGGGATATTGGTGGAATTTGGGTAATTTCATACAAGAGGTCGTTGGAGGGGTTATGGAGTGGATTATTTAGGTGGCGGAGTTTGGTTAGGGTTCTTAGGGCTGATCTTTCTGCAACTTCGATGTGGTGAAGGATGGATGGACGAAGTTAGGTGAAGAGGATTGAACCATAATCTAACATGGGCCGGCATATCGATGTATAAATATGTGTGGCTGTTTTAATTGATATGCCTTGGACTAGTCGCTGTATATATAGATAACGTAAAAGCATGAAGCCGCTATAATACATTGTTTCATTTTGCCCAGAGCCGCAGTTTTTGGTCAAATTAATAAATCACACGATGATTACGTGTTGTTTCTGATATTTTATTTGCCTAATAAAAACTTTAAAACAAGTTTTATTAATTAAAATTAAATTAAATAATAACATAAATAATTAACATAAAAACTTATGAAAACCCAAAAACTCAATTGGTGTAGGTTGAATAAAAAACAACAGTACAATAAATAGTAAATACATTTAATAGTGTTTTAGAGTATGGTAACTTTGAAAACAGTTAGTTTTATACGAAGGAACGTTACAAAAATTACACATAATAATAATAATAACAATAATCTTTATTCGGGCAATTAAATAATTACATTTATATATACATAAGCAAAAACAAATAATGTGGTGTTAGTCCGTATGGGCTATAGACCTGCGGTCTCTCTGCCCTGTCTGAATTGAATTTAAACGTAACAAAAAAAGTTCTTTTCTAGCTACCTTAACTGTCATGGTGATTCGTACAAATGAGTTGATGTATTGTGAGGGGAGGATGTTGATACTTGGAAGGGATATTTGGATTTTGAGGGATACAAAATTTGTTTAAAAGGGATAGATTTGATGGATTTTTTGCAAATTTAGTAGTGAGGCTTAATATACGCTGGGATATTGGTGGAATTTGGGTAATTTCATACAAGAGGTCGTTGGAGGGGTTATGAAGTGGATTATTTAGGTGGCGGAGTTTGGTTAGGGTTCTTAGAGCTGATCTTTCTGCAACTTCGATGTGGTGAAGGATGGATGGACGAAGTTGGGTGAAGAGGATTGAACCATAATCTAACATGGGCCGGCATATCGATGTGTGGCTGTTTTAATTGATATGCCTTCTTTTTTATATGTCAATGATCTGAAATGCCGGGCCCTGTTTTTGATTTTAGTTTTTATGGATTGGGCGTGGGGTTTGAAGGAAAGTTTAGTGTCGAACAGGATGCCTAGGTACTTGCAGGTGTATGTGGGATGAATGGCGATCTTGTCTATTATATTCGCCATTTTGAACACCAAGCTTGGATGGAGTCAAATGAAGATTGGAGGGATCGTTGGGCAATTTGGAGAGTAGGGGCGTGGGTAATGGTCAGCAAAGAGTAAAGGATATTGTGAGGGGTTAAAGTACAAAGGATCGGGATTATATATGTCGTGACAATATATGTTATATAGAGGGGAGATAAGGGAGAGCGTTGAGGGACGCCTTGTAAGATTGGGAAGGAATGAGAAACTGTTTGTCGGATTCTTACTTGGCAGGTTCTATTAAAGAGGAAGTTGTGTATTAGGATAATAAGGTGACAAGGGATTTTTAATAGGTAACATTTATAAAGGAGCCCAATATACCAAACGGTGTCGAAAGCTTTTTGGATGTCCAAAAATAGTATAGCCGACTTCTGAGCTTCAAGATGTTTAGTTTGTATATTGGAGGTGAGAATGGAAAGTGGAAGTAGGGTTGATTTTTTAGGAAGGAAACCGAATTGGTAATCTGGAATGGATTTAATGGATGTTTGAATGAGTTTTTGTTTTATGAGGGATTCGTAGAGTTTGCCTATAACAGGAAGAAGGGTAATGGGACGATAGCTTGAAACGAGGGAGGGTTATTATCTGGTTTGTGAATACATACAATGATACCTTGTTTCCATTCGGGAGGGAAATATTGTTGGGAATAATAGAAGTTGAATATTTTTAAAATGAAAAGGTGAATATCATGGGGATTTTTTTAAAGGATTGATCTGGGAATTTTATCATAACCTGGAGATGAATTTTTACCAGAGTGTAATATTGAATAATAGTCTGTCTCGTCTATTGAATCGTCAATTGGAGGAGGTAAAGGAGTTTTGTCAAATGAATCGTTGGTTTAAATGTAGCCTCTAAATGTCCAGCAAGAGCTTCTACAATTAATAAATCGTCCGTCAATATGGAACCGTCAGTTGGGTCTTTAATATTGTTTGTATAGTCGGAGTGTTTGTATTTTGATAGTTTTTTAATTTCTGTCCAGTACGTCTTTCCTTGTTGATTTTGTTACATGTTTCTGTCCATTTGTATTTTTTAAATTCTAGAATTAATGTTTTTATTTCCTTATTTAATTTGTTAATTTTTTGCCTAAGTGAACTGTCAGAATTTAATGTCTCTGTTGTTGTCTCTTGTGTTTCAAAAGTCGAAGGATAAATTTATGAAGTGGGTATTTGTAAAACAGTTTTATTTTTTATTTTTGGGGTATGCATTGGAATGGATTGGGATAATGTATGATTAAAATTTGGAATAGTGGTTGGATTAATGTCTTGTACGTTTTGAAAAATTGTCAATATGTCTTTGGCTACTTTCTCAATATTACAACTCTGGTAATTCGAAATATATTGGGGAGGAGGAGGTGCAGGAAGTGATTGGGTGTTTAAGTCAAATTGGATGGACAAGTGGTCGGAGCATAGATCGGGAATTAGTGAAATAGAATGGATAAGTGGGCGGATATTGGAAGTGCATAGAATAATATCTGGTGTGGATGATTGTGATTCATTCATTATAAATGTTGGGGGTGTTTGGATTTGAAGGAAATTAGTGTTGGAACAGAAGTTGAGGATCTGGCGGGATTTCCTGCTATTGACGTTGAAATCTCCAATAATTATTGTATAATCGTACAATGAGGCCTTTGTAAAAATTGTATCGTCAATAGCGGAGTTTGGATGGATATAAACAAGGAATATATGAAGGATTATATTGTTGATAGGAAGTGTAAAGTGAAGACATTCATTTGAAGGATTATTAATGCGGGGGGGATTGGCTTTACCGAAGGGGATTGACGGGTGAAAGGATTGGATGGATCCTCCTCGTTGATATGAATTGCTAATTGTGGACGGAATTTGTAAACTCCGCCAATTATTAAAATTAAATGAATTTTTAGTTTTTGTTTCAACGAGGAGGTTTATATGGACTGGGTTATTCGATAAATAGTGGAAAAGGAGATGGGATTTATTATGAAGCGAATTGATGTTTGAATATAGGAAACGTATATTAGTCATCGATAACCTGCACATTTGCGGTGCTTACTCCTGCTGTTGGGGTGACTGCTGGGATAATATCGGGATGTTTCAGGTCAAACATGACGATGCACATTCGATTTCCTGAAAATGAAGCATGTGTGTCGATACTGTATGAATCGATGAATCTGCGGTGCAGTTTTTTTAAAAGTTCGTTTCTGTCCGTAGCTGAAGGCTTATTAATTTCAGTGGTGTATGCATTAAGTATAAAGTCGTGCAATGTGAATGATTTGTGAACGCGACTGTTTTTCAATGATTTGTCAATGTCTGCGGATTTTTTATTAGTCAATTGTATTCTAACATTCGGTAATCCTTCAATTGGTTTAATAGGGCGTTGTTTGCATTTCATAGACCATGCAGCATGGCCATCCTCCTTGCAGGACGTACATCTTTCGGGTTGTGTTGTTTTGCAAGATGTTGTGTGATGGTTTCCGGAGCATTTTCCACATTTGATTTCACTCATGCAATCTTTTGTGGCGTGTGTGAACAAGTTGCATTTACTGCATGGTACTGGTATAGGTGTGGGGGCAGTACTTTGGACTACAGGGTATACTTTACACATAAAAGGGAACTGTCTTTTCAGTAGGCTACAGTATGCTTCATGTGATGCCGTTATTATCCTGATCATCCTTGTTTTTTCGTTTGTGGCGCGGGAGATGATTCGTTTACAGTAGCGATGTATAATTCCCATTTTGGTGAGTTCGTCGCTAATAATTTGCTCATTTATTTCAGGCTCTACCAATTTTATTATACAGCTGTATGATATTCATGGCTCGCGTTTTTCTGGGGACGCAGTCGAGGCCGCGACCGAGTGTTTTTTGATTACTTTTTCGGCTTGCAGTGTGTTTAGTTCGTTTATCAGTTTCTATTTCTCGGCGTTCGTTTTAATAATAAATCCCAGTTTCGTTTTAATAATAATCGCGGTTTGGTCAAATTGGCGACTGTGCCATATTTGAGCCATTTGTACGCGGCTTAGATCGTGTGTTGTGGTAAATGTGAATGCGTGTCGGTAATCTGTTTTTGTGTGTGACGACAGGGTGAGTGCGGTGTTAGTGTTGGTTGTAGTGGCAGTAGGAGTAGAGGTTTTGTTGTGCGGTCTTTTAGATTTTTGTGTTACCTCGGTTGAAGAAGTGTAGGCCGATATGTCCGATTCGGATTGGCGTGGCCGTCCTCTTCCACGCTTCTTAGGGGTCTTAAACTCCTCCTCGGAGTCGGAAACCATGATTTGGGGTTTGTGGAATTACCACTATTAGAATATACACACTTGTTGTTGAACAACGATAGTTTTAAGGTAAAACACGGATAACTAAGAAAACTCTGGAGCATACGTGCGCACAGTATGGCGACTAGCAAGCGAGTGTACACATATTATACCTGTCTTTTCGTTTTCCCTTAAATTTGCATACTTTGCACGCTTTTCGAGGACACTTATTTTTACCTGTACTTACAATTTGAGTTAAACAATGCGATATTCACAGATAATGTAAATGGCGAATCGGAATGTGGCACTCGGTTAGAACTTGTTCTGAGTTGACTTTCCACAGTTTCGACAGTTTCCATTTAATTTCTTCCAATTAATCCTTTAGCTACATTTATCAAAAATGGTTCAAAATTGAAGAAAAACATCACAACTTTCTTAGTTCACTTTACAGATTTACGCATTATTGAATAATAGGAAAGATACCGCTTCATCATCATCATTTTCACGTAACTCACCAATCAACATTATTTTTTTTTTAATAATGCTATACTCATTTTACTGATGTAAGTAGCTCTTCTTTAGTCATATAGTATAAAACCTCTTGTTTTGAGAAGTTCTTACTAACGTAGATAAATACCTTCGCTTGGCAATTCTGAGTTTTTGCTTTTCCATAGTCTTTTTTTTTCGTTGTTTACAAAATATTACTACCGATTTTATAAACCTTCAGTTCTTTGTTAAGGATAGAAACACTATTTGGGTGAAATCTATTGTCTAAACATTGCACTGATTTCCCTAATTAAATGAACAAATTACCGACAATTAGGGAACTGATTATTTAGAGCATAATTGAATAATAAAATGTCTAGAAAATAGTTCGTTGTAGAAAATTAAATAATAAATTTAAAAATATGAAAACATTTCGTGAATCTACAACAGTGAGTCTTACTAAGACTACAAAACCAATTAATTTGAAACAACTACTTCTCTGGCTAATACCTCGACAGATATTGAATAAAACAAAATTAATTTGCGTGTTACGAATAGTACAACTATCAAAGCAACACTAATTTGAATGAAATTATTTCTGTTTCATGTTATAGTCATATTTAAACAATCTAAAATACATTTTATCATTTATTAGTTTATTCAACAGAAATAATTTCATTCAAATTAGTGATTATTTATCATTACACAATTGAGAGGGTTTCACATTTATTGTTGAACACTGCAACATGTTTCGTCACACAGTTTATCAGGCAGATGAATACTGATAATCTATGAGTTAAAGGCAGAAGATTAGAGTTGCACATAGTTCAAAATCGAGGTTTTATAAAAAAAAATAAGAAAAGAATAATGCTAAAAATATGGAAAAGTATAGATATTACTTGGTGTGGAAATAATATTGCATTGGTCATTTTTATGATTACCAAGCATGAATCAATATTATATTTTCAACTGGTGATATATTTAAGGATTTATTAAGATATATTAATAAATAACATAATACCGTAAATAATTGTATAAACTTACTTAATTAAGTTTCATATCATACAACCCTATCGACTTATTTTGTTGCTTGTAACTATGTTCAATATATATTGTTCTATTCTTTTTTTTGTAAATAGAGGATTTATTACAATACTTGGTTTTATTTCACTATTGTCAGTCACCATGGATTAAGTGAGAATTTAATTAATCGTATGATATTATTTTTTGTATATTAATATACTTAACAAAGTTGTCCATGTATTTTCCTACCACCCCAGTATTTCTGAATTATATATTCGATTTTGTTTTCATTTTTATATTCTTAATTAAATTAATTACATTGATAATCAAGTTAATTAATATTTACTTATTTCACGAATATTTTGTTGATTTTTTACTAGTTTCGGCTTAATGCCATTACCAAGAATAATGTGTAAATGACAGATTCGAGGTATATAAATACAACGCCTAACTAGGGCGTTAAATATCGGGAAACTGTAGAGATTATGATAATCGTTCGACCGAATTTTTCCACCATAAAGGATTTGTGCGAAGGCTATCCGAAAAGTTGTACCTGTTTGGGAATATTAGAACAGAACTAGTATATTTTTACAAATTTCAATGTTTTAATTCCTTAAAATACTTCTCTACATAGTCACCTCAAAAATTTAAGACTTTGTCATATAATGAAGAAGGAGACACGATTACTTTGTTTTACCACTTAATTTAAAATTACACGACTAACAGCTAGTCATAATCAAACATAAAGTATTTATACAAAACAGTTAAGTAGGGGCATGTAGATTACGTCAATTTGGTCGTTAAGCAGGAAAATTCCCGGATTAGTATTGCCTTTAAAAAAATTTAACTAGTAACATTAATATACGCCCCTATTTGACTGAGTGACGTGTAATTTAAAATAATGTCGTAAAATAAAGTAATCGTGTCTGCTTCTTCAATATATTCAAGATGTACTATTTATAGTATTTTACTTTAGTAAACGCCTCCAAAATTAAACATTTGTCATATTCCTACGCTGCGAATTTGTTTTATCCTTCACACTAGGATAGTATTTCGCACTGACGTGCACAATGTTAATGTGAGGTTCCGGAGACTTATCTCACCGCCTAAACACAAAACACCCTTTTTTGAAACATTTTTTACATTTATAACAATATTCCATTACACCTCAAAACACTCACATTAATCAGTTTTAAGAAAAACTATCCGGAAAAATTTGTTACAAAAATATATTGCCTAGAAGTAGAAATTTGCTATATTTTTAGTTACATTAATTTAATTTTTACTTTTATCACTACCTTTCTTAAATGTTACTATCTATGTAAGCGCTATTTTATTTTACGTTACACCACGTAGTTTTAATTTTCTTTTTAATTGTAATTTTAAAGTATGTTAAGTGGAAGAGCACTAGTAGTTGGCTATCAACTACCTGAACTACGCCTACCCTGTTATAAATTATTTTGTAACAGCATTTATTTTTGCTAATAAAGTCAATTTATTATTATTATTATTATATGTAATTTTTCTTTCCTATCAAAAAGCCCCTTGATTTTGTAAACAGCTGAAGGAGCTAAGCTGGACTATAGGGTGGATATTTGAAAATTCGTCCGTAATGATTGACCGCTGTCCCAAACTCTCACCTTCCAACGCTGAAATTATGACACCAGCGCCGAACATCATCTCATCCATAACATATTCTCCATACATATCCTTTAATTAACGATGAATATCGAAAGGTCGCACTCTCCTTGCGTTAAGAAGTCTAATCATAGACCTAACTTTACAACTGCGGCATTCTTTATTTTATAAACACTCATATAAACCGCACAGTCAATACCAGCGAGATGTTTCAAACATATGAAATACAAGTAAACATGTAAGAAAGCATTGGCGGCTACTCTATCCGCCAGCGCTCCACGCAGTGAAAACGGGTGCTACTTTCCTACAATACCTCGTATATTTCAAGATAATAGTAGTAACCAAGTAAATTTTAATTAAAAATATCTAAATGGGTATATTACTATTGTTAATTTAATTAATTAAAACGTTTTTTAGGCTTTATTTTTGTTTAAGTTTATATATTTTTAAATATATATGTTAAATTTATAACTCTTTTTCAGGTTGGGGTTAATATCTTCTGCATTTGCCGGTAAGTAAATCTACCTATTTTATGAATAACATTTCATTTTCAGATTGAATTAAGCCATGAAAGGATATGATATTTTGTTTATACGTGAAATGTATTTTTAAATTAAACAACTTATTTAAATTATTAAGTTTATAATATGCTTTTAGAATCACTCCAGGAATATGTTTTGTTTGTCCAAGCGGATTTTGAACAATCATAATTAAGTTTCTTGCGGCATTCTTTGCTGCATTCTTTGTTGGTATTCGTAAGAAATGCAGCGTCGGATATGCACCTTATCTGTTCCTATTTTCGTCTGTACTTAACTTAATTCTTTTAAAGCTTATTTAGGCTTTCCGAGATATCAATTGTTATTTTTAATCACTATATGTCAACACTATAGAACGGGAAAATCAATTGATTTCTAAATTAATTTCTTGACTGTTGAAAATAATTACATTTATTCAAACGTAAACCTAATATTCCAACAATGGTTTGTTTTATCTGTAATGTATATATATTTGCTCCTAATTTAAAAGTCGTAGAAGAAAGAAAAAAGTGACTGCAAAAAGAGATCAATAGATCAAGTGAAATACATAGAGAAATAGAGGAATTAACAGAATTATTGAACTAAATAGAATAATTAAATAAAATAACTTGTAATAACTTTCTCTACAGTTTATAGTAGAAAAAGAAAAAACTCGAAGGGAATGGAACACAGAAATTATACTCCTAATACATAAGAAATGGGATAAAGTAAATTATTACAGAGGCATCACGACAAGTATACGATGCACAATATGAACATGAATATTAGAAAAAAAGTCGAAGAGACAAATTAGAAGAAACAATAGAGGGCAATCCGAGTGGATTCGGAAGACGAAGAAATACGCAAGATCAGATATGCATAATAAGAGATTATTAATAAATTTAAAAAAATAAATACACATATGTTTTGTAGATTTAGAAGCATTCGGCAGGATAAAAAAAGATGATAAATGAAAAGAACTAAAAGATTGAAGTACGAAGTCGATAATAAACCTAATAAAAAATATTTATAGTAAGAACAATAATAGTATTATTTATTTATCCCAATATGCTTATACAACATTTAAAAATTGTATATAAAATCTATTAATATCAACAAAAATTTCAGTCACATATGGAAAGGGCAGAGTTGACAATATAGCGTTCTTCCACTCGTACCAACACTTTCTTCTATGAGAAACTATAATTATAATATAGTGAATAGAATGAACAATGAAGAATCAAAACATTTTTAATAAAGAAATAAGCAAAACAAGGATACGCGCTAATCCCGCTTCTATTTACACTAGTAACACAGGTGGCAGTTGACTATTTGCACATCACATGGTGATAATGGTAGTAACAAAGGAAATACTAAATAATTAATTGACTAAAATCATCATGAAAATAAATATTGAGAAAACGAACGATAATTGCACATAATATAAAAAAAAAATAGAACAAGTACAACACAAATGATATCTAGGAACAATAATTGAAAGCAACAGAAAAACATAACGGAAGATAAAATAGGAAAATATTAAAACGATTATATTTAACATACTAAAAAACACTTACTTCTGGAAAAAAGACATAGTTAAAATAGGTATAAGACCCACCGGGCATACAGTAGCATATCATAGACAATGAAAAGTCAAAAATAACGACCAAACGCTATAGATATGAGGTTCAGGAAAAATAAGAAATAAAACTAAAAGAGCTTAGGGAACGAAACATACAAACAAAACATAGAGATAAAGCCAATAAATAAATAAAAAAACAACAGAGGGACAGTTGAGATGGTATGAGCACATATATTTTTATTGATTTTATTAATGAATACAAAATTAATATGCAATAAAATATAAGCATAAATTTCAATCACAAAGATATCACATTACATAAATTACAATTGATAGAATTTACAAAAAAACTTAACAAAAATCTAAGTCTAAATCAATTATACGTAGTGCCAAACGAAAAGAATTATAAATAATAAATAAATTATAAATAAATTTAAATTATTCATATGACAGATTTATTTTGCCATGCGCATTAATCTTGATATATTACTATTATACGTAAAATTTCTCCTGTGACTCCTTTCTCTAAATATCTTAATTAGTCGTGTATGACTACCACTAACCTGATGCTAAAAATCAAGTAGGTTAAGTATCGTAGGACACACTAGTTGACTGGAGATCAACTTATAGTTATTTAAGGTACAAATGTAAAAAGTGATACTTTATTGCACGAACTGGCGTTTAAAAACACGAGCAAGGAACGAGCGAGTTTTTTTAAAGCCAGGAGTGCAATAAAGAAACTTTTTACACGTGTGCCTTACAAAATTTTATCTTCGATCGTAAAGGATTTCAAAGAATATATTCTTATGAGTAATATTTTAATGTCATTTCAATAATTCAATTAATGAAAACATATTTTACCCGGAGTGCACTAATGAAAGCGTTACTTAGCAACCAGTAAACAAGTTGCACAAATGTCGGCCTCCATTATTATTTATGGAAAAAATGTTCGCTTTATTGTAATCGCTTCGACTTGCATTAAATGAAATCTTCAGAGTTCTTAAATCTGCCATTTGGTTTATATTATATATTGTATTTATAGTTTATTAGTTATTTGTATCAATTAATAAAAAAATAACTTTTTCGTCGAAATATATTCATCTGTCAAATTTGACATTTCTGTGCACTAAAAACAGTTTGACATTACCGTGCAATAAAAACGTAAAAAAGCACTAGTGCTTTAAAAAGCCACTTTTACAATGAAAAATGTCTACTTTATGTACGATCGTAGATAAATCCAGTTTTACAACCAAAAATGATGCAAAAAGCGTCCTCTTTCTGTACGATTGTAGATAAAAAGCCACTTTTACAACGAAAATGATGCAAAAAGCGTCCACTTTCTGTACGATAAAATACAAAACATGGATCCACAAAATTTCTTCGACAACGTAATGTGCCTAAAATAAGATTAGATTTCAATTGCGTGTGTGAATAAATCCTAACATTTTCGTCGCTCTATTAATGATTAAATTTGTATGGTTACTAAATGTTAAGACTTTGTTGAAAAGGACCCCCAAGTCAGATATAGCGTTAACGTTTAATAAAGTAATGTTGCCAATTATATAACTACTATTTATCATTAATTAAAACACTTTAACTTTGTTTGTATAACACTGTATTTATTTTGTGACTATAGTTTCGGTAACTAAACGTACCATTATCAAACATAAAGTAATTTTAAAAACGATTAAAACAGGTATATATATGGTGGAATGTTACATAAGCGCTTTAAAAATAGGGGAGTAAATTAGGTCCAGCTGCTCATTTAAAATTGGGATTTCCAGATTAGCGCGTGCTCGGTGAACTTCCAGGGATTCCAGCAGATCCATTTTTGGGCCCTTCTTGGAAATGTGGATGGTGGAAAGTACATCCTTCCCAAAAGAATGTTTCTCCTGTAATAGGTGTTTTGCAAACGTCGATTTTTCTTCTTGTCCGAAGCGAAAGAATCTCTGGTGTTCTTTAATTCTTGTAGAAAACTTCCGTCCGGTCTGGCCTATGTATATTTTTTGGCAATCAGTGCACGTTAATTTGTATATTCCGGATTTTTCCGTAATCGGTAATTTTTCTTTAGGATTAAATGTGCAAAACTTGAGTTTAGTTGCTGGTTTATATGCAATGTTGATGTTGAGTTTTCTAAGCAAATTTCCTATTTGTGTACTAACCGAACCAAAAAATGTGATTGTTTTGAACTTATTTGGCTGTGTTAGTTGTTTGCCAGCATATAAATACTTTAAATATTTTTTCATTTGATGATTCGAAATTAGTTTGTTTATAGAGTGCATTGAATATCCATTATTTCCTGCGATTAGTTTAATTGTATTTAATTCTTTGGATACGTTTTCTTCCGACAAAGGTATATTAAACACTCTATGTATCATCGAATTAAACGCGGCCATTTTATGTTTTATGGGGTGTCGTGAAGAGCTAGGAATTACAGAGTCGGTAAAAGAGGGTTTACGAAAAATATCAAAGGTTAACTTATTATTAGTTTTAGTGATAGAAAGGTCTAGAAAATTAATACTATGGTTCGTTTCTGTCTCTACCGTGAAGTTAATTTTAGGGTGCAAGTTATTAATAAAATCAAGAATTTGATGGAGTTGTCTGTCTGTACCTACAAAGCAAGCTAGTATATCATCGACGTATCGATGCCAGAGTTTTATATGTTTTTTACCTAAAGTTAAATTTAAAATTTTTTATCGGTGAGGTTGTGCATGAAGATGTCTGCTAGCAACGGGCTTAATGGGGAACCCATTGCTAGACCTTCTGTCTGTTTATAAAATTTTCCGTTAAATGAAAAGTAGTTATTATTTAATAAAAGTTGGAGTATTTCTAAAAATTCTGTTTTTACTGTTATATTTAAATTAGTTCAAGAATCATAAGTTCAATAAGTTCTGGAGACCTCCAGAAGACTGCATAAAATGAGTTCAAGAATCATTTGATAAAATTAATTAAATAATAATAATTATATTTTGTGTGAAATATTTGTTTCTTTTATCAAAAGTATTAATTCCTAAACCTAAACGTGTAAACGTAAAACGTGTTAACTGCATATTCAATATTAGTCCAAGACTTAAACAAATTTATCTAATCCATAGAGTTAATAAAATAATTAATTTCATAAAAAAATGCATTCATAAAATCATGATAAAAAATCATATATGTTTCAAATTCAATTAAGTCTTTTCCAGATAATTCTACACAATAACCTATATGATGAGATTTATCATCAGATAGTAAATCAATCGAGGGCGAAATAGAACAATTATTTATAAAACTAAATGTAAGAAATACCATGCACATTCACTAGATGTAGAATAGTGACACATGCCCAAAATGTCATTGCACCACACATCTGATGCCAGATGCAAGATGCCACAAATGACCGCATTTTCCACAACAACATCTTCAAAAATTTCTTCAATAGCTTGATTTTATAAATATATGTTCTTATTGTGGAATTTCTTCTTGACTAAGATCAATACGCGCACCACCTCTTGATTTTAATGAATTTACGAATGATCTATCGGGACGAAGCACATAGTAAGGGACGCAAATTTCACCATTACTAATTTTATCCGAAGCCGAGATTCAATAATTATAATAATGTCATAGTTTGATGAAGCCACACATTGCAATGTCCGAAAGTTGTCCCTTAAATCCCACATTATGAAAATATGTTTTTAGATTCTTGAGTTTTTTGAACTAAATTTCTTCTTATTTTTTACAATTTCAGGATAATTATGTATCGAATTGTAATGTCCGATTCACCAGCCTGTTTAGAAATCTTTAAATTCCTTATAGAAGTAATCGTCACCCACAATTTTTTTCCGTGTTTTAAATTATTAATTTCTTGAATAAATTCTTTTTGTTTTTCTCAAACGTATCCATTCGAATATTGATTTTATTAATTTCAGCTGAGAGAGATTTTAATAATGCTGTTTTAAATTTACAAAATAAAAGAGGAAAGAAACACAAAGAGAATTTACAAAATGCATTAAGAAAGAAAGGACTGGTACAGCACAAATAAAACGGAAACAAACTAACTGAAGGAAAAAACAAACAAATATTCATAAAATGTACATAACACCCTATATCGAAAAGAAATTTAAATATAAGACAATAAAAGATATCTGCAAGGACAAGGAAAACAGAATAATATTAATAGAGCTGGAATCCTGGAAAGATAGACAGGAAATAATGAAGAATAAAAAAGACAAATAGAACAACCCAAATCAATGAAATTGAAAGAGCACAAAGACGAGACAAATGAAAGAGCCTCGAAAAACAACTAAATTTAGCAGAAGAAGCGACAAGCAAAAACGAAATGAGAACATTGCGCAACGTAGTAAAAAGCATAAATGGCAGAAGGAATAACAAAGCAAGCATAATTACAGTACAGAATAAAACAGGAAATATACGATGCCAAGAATTGACGCAAGGGAAACGGTGAACCAAGAGATAGTCATGGACACTGGTGAAATAACAAAAAACGAAATAGCAGAAGCTGTTTAAACACTAAAGAGAGGGATAGACGGAATCGCAAATGAAATGTTGAAAAAATGTTGAAATATACCAGGGAACTCGACGAATGGTGTTATAGTCAGAATACCGAAGAAGGGCGGTAAGACGAAATGCGAAAATTGGAGGCGTAACACAATACTGAGCGCCGCGAGCAAAACCATGGCTAGAATCATCCTCGAAAGAATAAAGAAAATGCAACCTAAACTGAGAGGTAACCAAGCAGTGATCCGGCTGAAAAGATCTTGCATAGACAATACAACGATCTGAGAATAATTGTGGACCAGGCTATAGAATGCAAAAAGAAATTGTAATTAACTTCATAGACTTCGAGAAAGCCTTTGACAAGATAAACAGGAAAAGAATCTGGGGAATTCTAGAAAGCTATGACATGTGAAGAAAACTAATAAAAATGATACAAATATTTTACGAAAACTATTCCGGAAAAATAGACATAACTGGTGAAATAACACGCGACATCAAAATAGAAACCGGCATCAGGCAAGATTGCATCCTATCACCTTTCGTTTATAACGTAAAGATTTGAGAGAAACTTGGAGGACCTCGAATTTGTAAACGACATTTGTCTACTCGAAGAAAACAATAAAAACATGAAGGAAAAAACAGAAAAACTAAATCCACGAAGTAGCACAAGTCAACCAAAAAATAAATATGAAAATGTGTAAAACGATGGAAATAAATACCTAATCCAACACAGAAATAAAACTTAGAGAAGGAACAATTACATCATCAGAGGTATTCTCTTACCTAGGAAGTATAATTGAGAGTAATGGAGGGTCGGGAAAAGATATAAAGAAGAAGATAGGCAGTGCTCAAAGTGCATTCAAACAACTAAATAAAGTGTGGAAATCGTCTCAGATATCGCAAAATATATCTAAGACTTTTTGACAGCAATGTTATTAGCGTGCTGCTGTACGGAAGCAACTCGTGGACTACAAAGAAAATGGAAATAACAAAATTACAGACCTTTATAAATAAATGCCTTCGCAAGATACTGGGAATATACTGGGGCAAATGCTTAAATACAATAAAAGTAGATTTTTTGACATACTACATATTTGACAACTACATATTTCTTAAACGGTAGCACTTGTGATGGTGTCGATATTGATAGCTAACAAATTCCATACCTCGCCTTAAACCTTTTTTAGCCAGCCATTGGTGGTTATGCATTTTTCGGTCTCCTATAGTTTTTTATTCAATGATTTTTGCCTCTCTTTAATTAAATTACCGCTAATAGGAACATGGTTATCCTTTGGTTTAAAAAAACATACAGATAATTTTCCATTCTCAGTGATTTTTCGATTCCCGGGCTTATGTATCTATCAGACACTTGTTATAAAATTAGTGACTTAAATCACTTAATGTTTCAAATAAAAGTTTTAAATACTTCATGCTTTTTTCGCCAATTTTATCACAGAGGTGCCATTTTAAGACTCCTCGATAGCTTTTTTCTTCCTACTTAATTAAAACAAAAATGTTATTTTATTAAACCTAGATATTGGTTTCGGCGTGGATTTAACACTAGTTTAAGTTACCGAACACCTGCAGGAATCCCATATATAAAATCGGTGAACAGCCAGCGCCAGTCTTGATAACATATCGGTTACGTAACATTCTTTTAATCGACCCAATTATTCACATAAATCAGGAAGCAACCGGTTCTCTAATTGTTTACATTATCGAATTATAGGTGGTGATCTTATAGTAAGAGTTTTTCCCTTACTATGAAAAACAATGAGTTTTTATATATAAGTTAAAAAGACACTAACAATTAACTGCATAAATATAAAGCATGACAATCAGTAACATATTTGAAATATCATTATATAATATTTATATTTCTTCTTCAAAATAACGTTTATGAAAAAATATATGTAGTATAAACAAATAACTAATTATTTTAATTATAAATGTCATACATACATATCTACTTCTATACATATTTATATAGTTGTACATTACTGAATATTACATTATTATCAGAAGAGGAAGATTAAAAATATTATAAAACGATTATAAACCCAGAAATACGCCAATTACGTCTACCGATTTTTTTGACCACTACTATTGTGTTATATTAATAATTGTGGAATAGAATAGATAAAACCGCACACGCGAGCAATCTTCAAACGGCCACCGCGCATTTCCTGCACATTTCTGGCGACTCAGTGTCTGACCATGCAGGAGTCACAGCGTCTAGAGAATTTTTCCACCGTGATTAACGCAGTCTGAAATAACGTCGACCGTTCGCGAAAAGCGCGAGTGAATGAAATTTTTTACGAATCACTTTCCTCGAAGGATCTCGCGGCCAAGTAAAAATAGTCTTCTGACGATTGTAATAAAGCAATTGGAAGCCAAACAATGAGGAAATGTGCCGTTCCCAGTAATCGTAGACGTGTAATCAATTCTGGAAATTGATGTGCGTTATTCGATTATATGTAAATTATTTACTATTATTCGTGATTCCACGTATCTATTTAATGTCATTGGTTTAAAATCTAAAAACAATTACTTTTTGTCTTATTTTGTTATTATCTTATATACGTCGTATGATATTTATGATTATCATTTAACAAAACTGCTGTCGCGCTTTAGAAATTAGTTGTAAGGGTATATGTAATCCGTTTAGAATTTTTTTTTACAAAAATAGAATATTTTTAGCAATTGCTCTGGCATTTATTATAACGGAGATTGTAATAAAGTTTAAAATTCATGTAATATAAAAATAAAGCAATTGCTAATAGAAGCAAACTTTACATAATTAATAGCTACTATCAATTATTTAATTATTTTAATTAATTTTTGTTAATAAATATATGTTTTAGAAGCAATCAATTATTATTATTATTATTGACAACAAAAGAACAATTTCTTATATATATTTTTTTGTTTGTATTGTTTTGTCTACATATTTTATTTAATGGTTTGTCTTTTCTTTTCGTAGTCTTATTCTCTTTTCTTTTCTTAAAAATCTTATTTCTTTTGCACTCGTTCTGATCTATTGTTTATTGTTTTTATTTTCCTTATTTAGCTACTTTACATGGCTACAGGTCTTATTTTTGCGATCTGTGCTTGTATAAATCTGGGGCAGTATTAGTGCTAAAAATGTTTCGTCAATTTAAATAGATTTCGTACTTTTTCTATTTGGTAGTTTATTTCACTATCTATTTTTTTCAATTTTCACTTCTTTATATTTCATATCACATCTCTTTTTTTTGTATTTTGTTTTTGTAGAAGTGGAAAAATCTTACACGAGACACCTAGAAGGCAATCCTCTAGGTAGTATTATTTAATCACTTTTATGACAGCACCGTAAGTTGGGTTTTGGAAAGACTATGACAAATATACTAAAATGGATTTTAACTCGATGGGTTTAGTAGATTTTATAGTTTAATACTAAAAAAATTAGAAAAAGGTATAATTAATTTAAATGGTTTTAGATCCAGTGGACGTTTTATCTTGCCTACTGTTAAAATATATCCAATGCGATCACGCATAAGGCAAAAATCAAATTTGGCTGTCGACCAACTGAATTCTAGACTATATGGATATTTAATTCTGAGAGCAGCTGAGAGTTAGAGACGTACTAAGGTGCATTGACGATCCTTCTGATCATCGCGCTCTATGTGGCCTCCAGCTTATTCATCCGGACTTGGAAAGGATGGCCCATGCAGGGCAACCATATGTAATTTTGATGATTGTCTTGTACAGGTTGACTTTATTAGAAAGGAATAGCTGGCTTTTGATAATCAGTAGTGATTTAAGCTAGACAAAAGTTGATTTATTTTTCGAAATGGCATATTGGACGTGTTTGTTCGAATTTAGCCTTCTGTTCACGTGTCCAAGATATTTAATTTAGTGGATCCATAAGATTGGGATATCTTTGAAAGTAAGGTTGTCTAAAAGAATCAAAAGACCCTGCTAGAAATAAATGTTTGGCATTTCTCTGAATTAATAGAGACTTGTCATTCGATTATACATACCTTGAGTTTGTTAAGGGCAGCTTGAATTTTGAATATGGTTTCCATGATACATGTTGCAGTGTCATCCGCCTACTGCGCCTTTAGTATTGGTCAGGGACTGGAATGGAGAGTACCGTTCACTATGGAACTTTGGCAGTCATTTCTTTCGGTTCGGAAATAGCAAATTCATATCGTGCCGAAAAAGCTCTTCTGATGAAAACTGTTGGATTATTTTCACCGGGTATATGGAATAAATTTGGAATTGCAGTTTAAAAATCAGCCCATCGTGCAAGATGAAGTTAAAAGCCTTTGCTACACGTAGAATAATCGCTCTTTCGTACTAGCTGATTGTTGAATAACATGCTTTTTATAAAGCCGAATTGCATGTTTGGGATGATATTTTAGTTAGGCGAACGTATATAATTTTTTCAAACAATTTACCTATTGCACAAAGTAACCTGATGAATAATTCTTAGGTAATTTGTGGTCTTTGTCTGGTTTATGAGAAAGAGTGGCGTGTTTCCATACCTTCAGGAAGTATCGTATTCATATCAGGCGGTGTAGATGTTTGCGAGCCTTAAGTGAAAAATTCTTGAGATAATTGTAGTTGTAGATAATGTCAGTTTCTAACTGTAATCGGTTTAGGGACAGAGTTTGGTAATCGCTTAAAGCGACGAAGCGCTTTTTCAATTTTCTCATGAATGGTCGTGGTGTCTTTGTTTTACGTGAATTGAGAAATCCGCAAAGGCCTCAGCTTTGTCTTTCGCAATTTAGACAAGACCGTTCCTTCCATGGATGGCAGGAGTCGCAATTCTGGGTGATGAAGTTTTTTTGTGAGCTTCCATAGTCGGAGTTTGGTAGCTTTGCCAACTCGCCTTTCCCAATGGGTATTTCGGATTTTTTAAGCTCCTTCTGAATTTCATTTTGCTCAGATCTTGCTTTGTTTGGCAACAGCGTGTGTGTTGCTATTTGCGACGGATACGATTTTTTATATCGAGCAATATTGAACGGATAGCCCTGAGAAACCTTTTTCACTATGGCAAAAAAGGTCTCTTCCAGTTTCTAAATCTATAAAACATATATCTCTGTTGTTGTTAATGGCTTTTGATTTTTAATAATAATAATAATATGTTTGCCCAACAGAATAACTAATTGCAGGACAAATTAAATTACATCAAAAAAAGTATAAAAAGCAACACAAAATAAATATAAAACTACGGCTACAATTTTACAAAAATCTATAATGTAACAAAATAATTTAAATACAAAATCAATTTATGTAGAATATAAAGAAACAAAATAAAAATGTCTTAAATACAAAAATAAATTCTTGAATATTATATATAAATTTTTATGGGTTCCTTTCGTTGTTTTTTTTATTTTTCACTTTCACTAGCCAGGTGTTTTAATTAATAAAATGGACTTCTGTCGGCACTGATGATATTGATTATGTTATTTGAGCAGTTCTTTACTTTCCTTGAGCGAAGTATGCGAAAGTACTATGATTTTCCATTATTCCGTCAGATTTGAATATTACTTAGCTTAAAACTAGCCTGGCTTATACTTTATTATTGTATTTAGTATTTTCAAATATTTGACAATAAAATAATTAAAGAATTATTTATTAACAGTTGTCATTTGTTTTAAACATTTATTATTATTATTTCTTCTTGGTCCAATTTTTATTCTTATAATTGCTAATTGTTTTATTTCAAAAAGATATTAACTATTTTCAACAACAATAGTTGGTAAACCTATACAATTTTAATAGTTTTTAATTGATTTTAGTAAATTTCAATTAAGTTATGTTTTAACCAAAAATAATTATTTTAAATATATAATATAATATGTAACCATTCCCTTCATGGTGGAAATATAAATTTTAAAATTTTATTTTGTTAATAGTTAAAATTTTTATAAAAACCTTTGCTTACCTTACGCATAACTGTTTTTATGGATAGTGATTTCAATTTTTTTATTAGTAAGAAGCAAAAGTTTTTAACATTTTCGAAATTATTATGTGATTTTTTTAAATACATTATACATTTTCTCTTTGTACTTTTATAGTTTTTGACTTTTTTCCTCGATTTTTTGTTGTTTTTATCACATATATTTTTATCCTATTTATAAACAACGTTTGTTATTTCTAAGAAAGAATTTTGAAATTTTAAATTTTTTATGTAAAATTTTTTTGATTTTTACATAAAAACCTTCCTTATATATTTAAGATTTATCCAACGAAATATTAAAGTGCTCGCAAAAGTATTCATGTACATATAACAGGGTTTCTACCTCCGTGTCATGAGCCGATTTTACCTTATAGTCTATGGAAATACAAGCAATCGTTGTTTGTTTGTTTTAACGCCGCGGTGATTGTTGCCGTGAATAATGAATCCGAAAAGTAATAAAGACGAGTGTCATCGTGCAAGTAGACCGAAAAAAGACAGTTCAAAGGGAATCAGCAACGAAGGAACCGAAGCATTTGAACTGCGGCTACAAAATCGTTCAAATTGCCGCATATATCGCTGCTATTACATTTAACGAAGGATACAAAGGTTTCTGCAAAATTATGGAAGGGATGGAATGTATCATTGGCCAAAATACTAGGATTTTCGTTGACAACTACGACGACGCCCGATACATCCGTTAGGAGCGGCGATCGCTAAATAGGAGCAAGGAAGCCAGAACAGCCAGAAACACAAATTACGCTTTTTCTAAACTTAAAACTTTAGACGCGTTTTTCTCGAAACCATATTTTTGAAATTGGCGTACATGATAACTTTATCAACTTTTATTCAAATCACTTGAATTTCTGTCTGCTCAACAGCTAATAAAATTTTGTTCTAAATGAACCTACGAAAAGCCGGTGACGTAGTGTGGAAGCTCAAACAAGTAGCACGTGCGGGAAACTATTTAATCGAAGCCTGCGGCTGTGCTGCCTCCAGCGCGTGTTGGTTTCAGAGAGTACCGCAGTGCTACTTCCTTGCCAGTCGTTCACGAAGACTTCTTCTGCGTCTACGTTAATATTTGGCGCCCAACGTGGGGCCCGACACTAAAAGCTAAATTATAAGAAATATATATGTACAAAGTAGATTAAACTTTGCACAGACATAAAGGTTGGGGGGTAATTGTTCATGTATAATTGTTGCTCTGTGAAACCTAGCGGAAAAGCGTCAATATCCCTTTCCCACATCATTCCCGCTCGAAATAAAACCCTTTCTCCTGTCCTGGTATCACAAAAAATTATCTCAGCTTTGGGAATTGCATGTGTGACCTCTGGATTCGCGGTAATTCGTGAAAACGGTGGCGTTCTTTGTTTCTCGGGTGGGTTTTAAGACCTTTTCGTGACGTCACACAAATTTTGGATTTTCCTGTAAACATCTGCGATCCACGCGATTTTATCGCTAGTTGGTGAGTGTCGGTGTTTTCTTGGTCATGATGTGGAGGGCGCTGATGTATATACAGTAGAGGTTTCACGGATTCGGTAACCTAAGTTAGCTGTCGAACCCAAGTGAATTGTGGCTTGAACTTTACTCATTTGAAAAAAAAGTGAATGAAACTATGAAAATACCGATGTTATGAATAATAATTATTATAAATGCTGAGTGAACCGGTTGGCGTTACTTTGTAACTATGATGTTGACATTTCCATTTGTCATTATGGCTCTCCCTTTATTCGAGAGGATAACTTTCATTCTGCCCTTGATATTGTTTTCTTTTGCGATTTTAAACCTACTTCCTACAAACTTCAACAGAAGATACATAAATGCAATGGTCACTAAATTCTAAGATACGTTCTTCATTGTTCTCAATAAACGAGTCCCTAAATTAAGGGTAAGCAACTCCGCCCTTCGAGTTTTTCCCTTAACCTTTTTTAGTACACATTCAATAATCCTACATGTTCTTTTAACTAAAAAAGCATTCGAAATAAAATTTAAAATTTACCCGAGTTTCTTCAGTTTAGATGTTTTTTTTAAATTCTGAATATGGAAAATTTCACATTAATAAAATTAAAAAGGCAATTTTATAAACTACTACATTTTCGGAATTAAAGTTGAAAAGTTAAATAAAATATGATTCTTTTGGGATACTTGATAAATTGAATTGTTTCTGGTAGTTTTAACAATTTCAACTGATTTTAGCAATTTAAAAAATAAATAATTTTTAATCATTTATTATTATTATTTATTCTCAATCCAGTCTTTATTTTTACAGTTTTTAATTGTTTTCTTTTTATACTTAATGATTTTAACAACTACAACATATACATTTTTATACTTTTCAAATTGTGATAATAATTTTTTAATTGTTTTAACAGCAAAATTTTTTCATTGTATTATTATGACTTGAAACTATTTTAATGATAAAGCAGGTTTTTTAATTATTATTTGTTAATATTTTTATTTACACGCCGGATACGGTTGCAGCTAAAGCGGGCGTTCCTTAAAGGTAGCAAGCTCATTTACACATACACAGCTAACATGGCGGAAGAACCATGTGGTCGATAGCCAAACACTCTACTACTACCTTTTTTACTTTTGACAATTAGTTGTTATGGTTTCAAATTATTTTTCCGCAACCTATCAAAATACAAGCAGTTTTATCTCTTTTTCGTAATGTTTTTTCAGTTGTTTTAAATATTTGTTTTATTTTTATTTCTTCTTTTTCGTTATAGTTATCAGGCAGATGCATTCTGATGAACTCACTATGTGGTGGAACATGTTCCTGTGATCAACAATAAAAGTAAAACCCACCCAACTATGTTGTTTTATTTCAATGCGTTATAGAATTTCGTCATGTATCCGCCTTTTTAATTCAAGACACTAATTTATGTTTATTCCTTAATAATAAATTGCTTTCTATGGTTATTTGTAATATAACAACAAAACTGACCCTACGAAGTCTATTATGATTATATTTTCAAATTCAAAATAGTCTAAAATATTCTTGGCATCTTATCGGCGTTCACTTCATGGTACATTTCAATATTAAGAATAAAGACAACACTTTTACTTTTTTATACCACTTTAATTTTTTATTTTCAGTGACTGGTTTCAAACTTAGTTTGATAATGATTGCCGTGTAGTCGAAACTAGTCACTGAAATTAAAGAAAAATAAAAAAAAAATTAAAGTGGTATAAAAAAGTAAAAGTGTTTTCTTTATTCTTAATTCTAAAATATATCTTAAACCCTCTTTGTATCTCAAAATCAGTAGGGTTTTTGAACTAGACCTTTAATCTAGAGGAGAGCTAAACATGTTTGGTAAAATTTTATGCACTTGAAATGAATTTTTTAATGTTAACTTCCGACCTTGCCCTTATAAATTGAAACTAAATAAAATGTAAAGAAATAATTTCTAGCAAGTTTGAAAAGCCATATTCATATATATAACATAATTGCTCCTGTCTGTATTAATTTACGAAAATAGCATTGAAGTACTGGATTGATAAGGCTGTTATATGTTGAAACTCCATATAACTTAATAAAATACTGACAGTATATGTTTTTTATCATGGCAGTATTTTTTTGTTATTATTAATAATCAAACGAAAATGGACTGTGTATTGGATTTTTTTAAATCATTATTTCACTATCAGTAGTTAATGTTTGTTATGCTTAACATTCGTAAGTAATTGACATATTTTAATTAAATATTGTTTTTTTTAAATGCATAACTATGGTAAATGATGTACAAATACAACTACCAAGTTATTATTATTATCTATAAAGTAAAAATAATATTTTTAAACTAGCGGATATATCATTTTAAATTAGAACACTTGTTTTTAATAAATTCGATACTTGTTTTGCTACATTCTTGATGGAACCAAATACAACCACCACATGGGCGAGATAATCCCAATTCACATTTGCCGAAAAGGACATAAGCTTAATCTACTAGAGGGCTTAGAGATTAAACGGGCCATCAACAGAGGGGATTTTCTCCTTAACAACCAGCACGAACTAATCAATACGGACAACATCATTACCCCCGGAATATCCATTTAATTAGCCATAATCCTTCACCTATATATAACGCCACACTTTCATTTTAAATTTAGTTTTAACTTTGAGAATGATCCGTAAGCACCGAAACACGTGTCAGTTACCTGATAATAAACAAATGGAACATAACAAATGTATTACTTCTCCCAATATAGAACACTTGTTATGTTTCATATTATTGTATTTATTTTCCTGACATGTTTCAATCAGAGACAACCATTTTCAAAGGAATTGCAAATTTTAACTGGTTAAAATAAGCATGTAACAATATTATATATTAGAGGTAATTGTGGAAAAGTAGTGAAATTAAAAGAGTTGCACTTGTTAATAATTCGTTCGTTCTGGTCATTAAATATATAATCGCCATTCCGAATTGCTTTCCTTATCTCTAAACCTTCAAGGAGATTTAATTTGCGGCCTGTTTCGGGAAAGTGAATCGGTTTGATGTCGGAACTCAGAAATTCAGGAAGTAAAATTGCGAAACATTTTTCTTTTCTCAAAAACTAAGGTATTTGTGCATATTGTATTTAAATAATATTGTTTAATTATTTAATTATTATTCAATTTTTAACGCAAAATTCTCTTCAGCTCTTCCGACCAATAACAAAAACTTAAGTTTCGATTAAAAAAACTTAGCGGTTCTCGAGATACAGCGATAACAAACATATTTCAAGAATGGTCGAACCTCAAAATATATGTTTCCGTTAACATTTTGGATACAAATACAATCTCGATCATAATACTTTTCTGCAATTTATACAAAGGAAGTAAATTAGTAATTGGTCCGCCAGTTATATTTGTAAATTTTTAAAAAATAATGGTTTGCACAAACGCTAACTGAGAATTATTACATTTGGATAATTACACCTATTTATAATATAATTTATCTGATCATGGCCAGTGGAATGTCAGCGTAGGTAGTATGATAACTCATCCATCCTTAGAAGTGACTTCAGGGTCAAAACATGTCTGTTAGAATGAAAGGTGATTTTATCTCGACATTATTTTTTTCATTGTTTTTGTTTAATGATTTGATGATATTTAATTGTCAATATAATTGTAATGAGATTTCAAATAATTTTCAAAAAATAATAATAATTTATTAACTAATTAACAAAAAAATGGTGATGTGGCCATCATAGTACTTTCCCTATATTTTACACGAAAACTATAAGGTTTACGCAAAAAAGCTATTCTTAATGATTTGTTCACCATTGAATTCTCTATAATTATTTGTAATGCAAGTTTCATGTAACTCTGACAGTTTATTAGCAATTGGCAATAAATGTCAAAATTTTCAATTTTAAATTTTATTCTCAAAAGTTAAGAATTTTATGAAAAATATGTTCGAATAAAACTTGTTCAGTTTTTTATTCCCTTTAACTTTTGTTTGAACCGTTTTTTAAAATTTTTCATATTAAGAAAAATATCACGAAAAAACAAAAAAACGCCTCGAGTAAACATTTACTTCCGGTTTATGAATGTTCACCAAAAGCTTTTCAGTTCCAGTTTTTAATGATAAAACCTTAAGTTTAAAGTTTCTTTTCAATACGATGTTTCGTTTTTGAGATACAGCGCCCACCGACAGACAGACACACAGACACACAGACACACAGACACACAGACACACAGACACACAATTTTTTTTTCCAGAAATTAGTGCAATGGACTCAGGGGGGCCCAAAACGGATATTTCCGCAAAAAAAAATTTTCAAAAAAAAATCACGAAAACAATACTCCCCCTATATACTACGTGTATAGGGAAAGTAACAAAATATGAACTTTATGAAACTAAACTATTATTGCAAGGAATTAACTCAAAACAGTGTCCTAATCTATTCTCAATAGGTAAAATCTAAAACTTTCACAACTGTATGAGAAAATAGGAGAGGATGAAATTGCATTTAATTTGTTACCATTTCGCACAATGCTACAAATTGGATTATTTTGATCATAATTCGTTCTATGAAATAAGTGCCAAAAAAATGTGTTCAACTATTGATGAAGGTTTTAAATAAAGTTACACAATTTTTCTCTATTTACTCGACTACTAATAATAGAGAAACATTGTGAAACAAACCAAGTGTAATTTAATTTAAAACCTTCATTAGTAATAGTTTAAAAAAATTGATAGGGTCTTAAGTGTGATGTGTTACAAAGTTTCTCATTATGAAAATGTATGTATTTTTCTTGTTTTCCATTAATCGCTTTTATTGCATTTTAATGTTTAGTGTTTTAATTTGTGGTTATTTTATTTATATTTTTAACACCGCCTGTATCAATTGTGTTATTATAAGCCCCAATGATACAAGTTTTGTAAAATCTTTAATATTATATTATTTCTTTATATACATACATCTTTATTTGGACAAACATAATACATAACATTAATAACAATCAATATGAAACAGATATATGGTGTTAGTCCGTCTGGGCTATAGACCTGCGGTCTTTCTGCCCTTATTTCTTTATTAATCCTAATTTTCTTATATACGCTAGTAATTTCGAATGATATATTTCCTGGGTCAAATCGGGATAATCTTAAGTAATAGCGCGAATTTAAACATTGTGTACACTCAAAATATCTTTATTAATGTATTTTATTGTCTATTTTATTGTCGGTAGTAAATGGTGCTTTATAAGGAAACGTATTATATTAATTAGTTGGCTAATTGCTATTAGTTCTTTACAAGAGGTGGTGGTTTGTTCTATGTATACAGATGCATTTTTGGCGTGTATGTCATATTTTTCTTTCGATAAATTTTGTAATTTTTATCATTATGAATGTTTCATAATATACTGATAAAACAAACAGAACTCGTAAATTAAAAATTGATATTTCTAGTGCAGTATTAATATTGATAAAAGTAATAATAAAAAAATAATTTATATGAGCATTTCTGTCTAATGTTTTAAATGTAAAAACTACCAGCTAACAGTTAAAAGAACTACTCCTCCTACTATTCCCGGCGAAAGGACACCACGAGAATGAATCAATTAGTGATTTAATTTTTTTATTAATAGATTTGTGCATTAATTTTGTGATGTCTGACGATGAGATTCCTTGATCTACTTTTCATACGTACTCTGATTTTTTGTAATATTAATATAGAAAAAAAGGGTAAATGAAAATAGTTTTCAAGTTGTTATACCACTATTTAAAACTATTTAAAAACTTAAAAACTTCATTTACCCTTTTTGTTGTTATTTTTTATTAATATAAAGTTACATTACTACGGCAACCATATTGTATTTTTTGTCTATTTCCTTTATAATATTTGATATTTTTTATTTATCCAATGTGAATATAACTATTTCGAGACTTTAAATGTTTTTATTGGAATTTACCACTGATTGTGTTTCTTTGATAATATTGGAAATATTTGATTTTTACAACCCTGAATTATGATAATTTTCCAGCTTTCTCTTCCAGTGATTTTTGATGTGCAATCTTGCTCACCTTTTCTCGAATGTTAATCTCACGGGTCAAATTCCACTGAATGGCGATGGTGGGTAACTGTGTGCAATGTCTTAATTTACTGCATTTTAACCACAATTTAGCTTCTTTATTCCTTCGAGTTCTTTTGGTTTGAATTAATTTCAGGAATTTCAACTAAAATAATTTATAAAAGAAATATCTACACTTAATCTTAGTTCGGATAGTAATTGTATGCTTATGTTGAATAATTTTTATTTGTAGTATCATAAATCTACCCATATGTTTTATTCTTTATTGAATAAGGATTATTCTTGCTAAAATTCTTCGTATCCTTGATATCCTTGGTATAATTGAAGACTTTGCAGCAAATGAAACCGTTGCTTTTTATTGCCTAAAGTTTGAACAAAAGTTAGGGCTATCATTTTGCTGCATAAACGAAGCAGATCCGACGAAAAACAAGCACGCTATAACAAAATTTGGATCTGCCACCCTATTCCGTTTGAAGCAAGAAGGCAGCAGGCCGGAGCTGCCTTCTTTTTGCAACAAATGAAATGACAAGTCAGTGCACGTTTTGAGCTCGGCCCAAAATGAAGTATATTATGTTTTGTTAATAAAGTAATTATTGCTTTACGTTAATTGTGCATAAGATGAGTGACACTGAAGCATTTGGTAGCGGATCGTCTGAAGTTTACCAACCTTCTAACTGCGGCTCCAGTTTAACCAGTTCAAGTAATGATGGAAGCGATCTTGATTTGTCAATATTTCAAAACAAAAGTAATGAGGATCAAGGTATGAATATTTCGGATAAATCTAATATAAATAATCCTTACCCATCGTCGAGTGGCATAACTTCAAAAAAAAAATCCGCGGTCCTTCAGAATAGAAGCAGAATGTTATAAAGAAGTCTATTGCTACTGGAAAAGTTATTTAAACTATTAAGTGTTTTGTTCAAATTAATGAAGAAGCAAGAAATTTAATATTGGAAAATTTTAATAAATTGGAAGAATCTATGTCCAAAGTCTAATTAAAACTGGGAAATGTTGAAAGAGACAGATTAAAAACTGGTACGAGGAAGAAACGGAGTTGTTCATGTATTATATTTAATTACGAAATAGAAATACACATGTTCGTAGAAATGGCTTTGCATATATCTATGGAATATCCAAAAAACGTGTAGACAATGTTGAAAAAGAGTATCGTGATCCTACAGTTATACCTGCTATGTCTGAGCGTGGAAAATATTAAAGTGAACCAAATTGTAGACAATGTTGCCAAAGAGTATCATGATGCTACTGTAACTATACCTGCCAAGTGTGAGCGTGGAAAACATAAAAATATACCAAATCGTATTTCGAGTGAATGGGTTTCCAAAGTTGATTCTCACATTAGAAGTTTTCCCCATCGCGAGTCGCACTACAGTAGAAATAAAAGCTCTCTTTATTATCTGTCTCGAATCATATGCTAGGCATATATTTTTTACTACATATTCTTTAAACAAAATTTTAAATACAGTTCTGGAACACCTCACTCAGATACATGCAAGAAGTACGACATGCTGAATAACAAATTAAAAGATAAGACATTGCATAGCGATGAAACAAAGATCTACAGGTAGGAGAGAGTCTCCACTAAGCCAAAGCGGGCACTTCTTTTGTTAATTTGAAAGATAGGAGTAAACTTGCTACTTCTAGTGCGAGGTAATAACTTTTGATTATCAGCAGAATATGCTATAGCCTAAAATTCCAGTAGGTGAAGCACTTTGGGCACATAATTTTGATATCCACTCAGCAAACGCTCATTTTTATTTATATGACGAAACCATAGCTCGAAAATTACCAAACGTAAGTCATATCATATAAATCACTACATAAATAACATTCTGCTCAGCACAGTTAAAATACTGTATTTATTATCTGATAATGTAGCAGCACAAAATAAGAACTCGACTTTAGTTCAGTATCTGTATACTCTTATCGATAAGAAGAGTGTTCATCGATTTCCTGAAGCAGGACAAAGCTTTTTACCATGTGAACGGTATTCCGGCGTAATAAAGAAGTTTAATAGAAAGAAAAAAAGATTACAGTTTTACTATTTCTGAATATTTCGAAATATATTAAGCACGTATATAAAAACTTTAAACTTGTGATTCTAAATCAAAACATGATTCGTAACATTCAACATTATGAATGTCATTTCAAGAAAATAATAACAAATGTGGAGAAGATAGGATTCAAAATATCTCAATATCACATTTTTCAATACAGTAAAGAGCATATTGAAACTATTGCAGTCATTGTTACAACGGGAATGTATTTGATTATTTTCTCATAATGAGAAATTTGATTTTATAATGAAAAAACACGATCGTTTTGAGTTTAGCTTTATTTTGTAGATACTGCTACAATTGTTTCACCACACAGTGGCCACTGTCCAATATTAGAAATTTGATTATTTTCTCATAATGAGAAATCAATCCGTTATGCGTGAGAAACAGCTGAATGATCATGCATTGCCGTTGAAAAAGTGTTATGCCGCTGGTAAAGAACTATGTTTCACCAAATAAACTGTATTTCTACAAGAGTGAAGTTGTTGGACCTACATATGACATTTCTAACGAAGAGGATAATGATCAAGCTGACGTTGACCTTTAAATAATTAGTTTTTGTTAAATACTCGTTCATTTTTTATTTTCTTTTGAGCGATTAATCATTCTTACATAGTTCTTGAAATAAAAAAATACTTATATGTATGTGTTTTATTATTTATAATATAAAAGAGGGTAGTATTTTTCTTTGATTCTGGTGCAAAACGGAGGCACATCCATACATCAAAAATTCACAGTAATTCTAATATTTACTTATTTGTCTTCAAAACTATGTGAAAATATGTGAAACTGTTTATGTTTTATAATAGCATATAAATTTTTGTCACACCAAACAACAATAAATTTAGAAGTACTATTTTTATTTTCCACAACTTGGACTTGCCTCCGTTTTGTTACAAGGCCCCCAATTCTGGATAATACGTATCTACCTGAAAGCAAAGTTTTTCTACGGTATAATTCCTTTATTAAAAATTCATGGTTGCGGTTTTACCAGATGATACATCCTTGTGGATTTTCAGAAGAGGTCTTGTTTATTTTTTAGGTATTATCATTATATTTTAGGGTATATTTCATTTGTTATCTAAATTGATATTGATATTGAGGTTTTTAGGATAATGTGAACATTAGCTGTTTTCTTGCGTTGTTATTGGACGAAGATACGTATTGTTCATTAAGTTGATTTTTAAGGTTTATAGATACATTTTTCCCAAATTGATCTTCAATTTTTGCACTTGTTACTGTTGTAAAGTATTGTCCAAATACTTCGGCAACTTGATAATGTGGTTTTGTGTTTTTACTCTTCCTAATTCTAATTTTTACATTTGATATTTCATTTTCGTTAAAACTTACTCTTAGTCTTTTCTATAAATGCTAGTCGATCAATCTGAGTTTATTTCTACCATTATTCTATAAGTTTACTTAAGTTTTTCCGATGATTTTCTAATTTCGTTGGTGATCCATTTTTTTCTTACTTGATTCCGGTTGGTTTTAGTTTTTGTTTTCGGGCAGGCTATGTTGAAGCAGTGTAGAAATTTATAAATCAATCTTTTGCAAGTGATGTTTTAATTCTGATACGTTCTCGTCCGTTATCTGCCTTTTGATTTTAAGCTAGGTTGTTTTATTGTGTTCTTACCGATTTATTGCATCAATTAGTGTCATTACTTGTGCAAGATGATCGGATATATTCAAATTTATATATTGTTACAAGTGAAGCCATGTTCTGGATATCATACAGTCTAGTTGGGTCACAGAAAATCTTTCATTTATCAAGAAAAAGTTTAAATGTTTATGTGTGTATCTCACTAAATCTGAAGTTCGAGAAATTAATTCTAGAAAGGGTCTCTCTTGGAATTTCAAACAATGTATATAATTAGGTGATGATATTATGTGACTTAAAGCTGTAATTGTTGCATCACAAAATAAAATTAAAGAAATAAAGATTTCTGCAAACCAAAATCAACAATAATCTCTACCACCTCTATTGGACTCTGGGTTGATTATTCAAGTGATAATGTAAATAATATTATAACGGCCTGAATGAACCAGAATGTGATTCTAGGCAGCAGCTTGTTGAACATGACGTTCGCATTATTAATGAAATTCTGCCTGTATTGAATGTTGTAAAATCTGATGTGCAACCTGTTAGATTAAGAAAATTTGATCCCACTCTTCTGTATCATTCTTCAGTTATGAATTAACATCTCTTGTGATCAGACTTGCATGCAAGCGGACTACTGTAAAGAACGAATTGATACGCAGATGGAGAACTACATTTAAGAATTAAACATATTCGTGGTATACCCACTATATAATTATCGTCCTGTTTCTATACATTGTAATTTTGCTAAGGTATTTGAACATATCATCTATTGTGAGTTTTTCTGTCAAGTAAAGGACATTATATCGAAACATCAGCACGGTTTTATGACTGGACGATCAACAGACACTAACTTAGCAGTTATCACACGCGGATCAGTGAAGCCTTAGACGTCATTTACACGGATTTTTCCCGCGCATTTGATACAATTGATCAAAAAAATTTGCTGAGTAAGCTGGAAGCATTTGGGTTATGTAATTCAATTATACAATTGATTGCGTCCTATTTATGTAATCGTGAGAGTTATGTGCAATACAATGGTTACAAGTCATTTGTAATTTCTACTTCCGGGGTTCCTCAGGGCTCAAACCTAGGACCTCTATTATTCGTATTATACTACATTAAATTAATTCTTTAACCTGTAATGTGCATAATCAGCAGAAGCCAGATGATTTAAAGATCTTTGCCACTATTAATAATTTGAATGACGCACATTTACTTCAGGTTAATTTAGACATAATTACTATTTGGTGTATGATATAAATATGTTAAAATTAAGTATAACGAAGTGCTCTGTTGTTTCATATACTCGTAAATGTTCTTATTTTAATTTTTGTTATAATGTGATGGTATTTTGTTATATATGCTTAGTGAAATGAGAGATCTTGGGGTATGGTTTGACAGCCAACTTACATTTATCTGCCATGTAACTTGGATGTGCTTGAGTCCAATTCATCTGTATATTAAAGTTGTAAATAACTAAGATTTTCAAAATGTGTGTTTATTTTCACTACAATTGTTTCGCAAATTTATTGCTTCTTCAGGTGAATGAAAGTTTACAATTCACCTGAAGAAGCAATAAATTTTCGAAACAATTGCAGTGAAAATAAACACACATTTTGAAAATCTTAGTTATTTACAACTTTAATATACAAATGAATATGGATTTTCAACATCTCAACGCCTTATCTATCAACCAAGTCTAATTCACTTATAAACTCCCCCCATTTTCAGAATGAGCAAAAATGCGAATAATTTCGTGGAAGATATTTTTCATTCCCTTAAGCTAAAGTAAAAATAAAATTATTTGGTAATATATACATACATGTTTGTATTTGACAATTTTGAATATTTATTTGAGTTTTTTTCTTTTTACGGCAATTAGTAATGTGTTTCAATTAGACTATAATATTTTTATTTTATTATTTTTATGAAAGTTTTTTGTTGTTATTTTTGTGTTATTAGTAATTTAGCTTACTTAGTATTATATTTTATTATAGTTATATTGCGTTAGCGTTATTGTACAAGCTTATTTCTAACTCTTTAGTGTTGTTGATAGCGCTTCTTATATTAACATGCAATATTTTAAAGTCACTGTTGGACCCGATAGTATTTACTTTATTTATTCTATTCTACCAAAGGCTTTAAGTTTGTTTATATTCCTGACTTAAGGATTTGGGTTGTGACCCCGGGAAGTCAAAGTGTATTTGTTAAAAAACAAATATTTTATTTTGTACTTACAAAAAATATGTGAGATTGTGCCAGTTGAATTTTGAAAAGTAAGATATTTCATTTTCTTAATGTTTTTCTTTTAATGTGCAAAAATAGTACAATGAATAAACAGAGAAAGATCGTACTTCTTGGATAATAACACGTGTTAATAATATACCATAATTTATCTGCTGGACAGCGGAATGCCAGCGTGGGTAGTATGATAACTAGCTCTTGGCTCATATAATCAATTTATTATAACAAAGCTAATATTCGAATTGGCAATTGATTAAAGAATATGTTTTTGAGATACTAATACATGCGTAATAATACACATACAATTTAATTGTACTCATTGGTTTAACATTTCGAGTACCCAAAATTTAAAGTGTGAAGAGTTTTTAACATCTTTGTTATAAATAAGTAATTGTGGATGCTTTCACTTCTTTATTATATCCTATAAAACAGTGTTAATTTAAATTATTTTTTATTAGTTTACAAGGTGGTAGTCATATAATATTATACGAAGATAATTAAAATATCTTCCTTGCCATCTTCGTACAATACAAGTTTCTGGGAAACGTTCTTTTGTTGTCAACGATAAATCATTAATCCGGAGGTCGTTACACCCCACGTTGGCCTTTTTGGCCCTTTTTGGGCGCGGCCAGCTGTCATCGCGCCAAACTTGTCCCTGCGTCTTCAATTTCTCACGTCTATTTTTTGTGGGCCGCTCATTTCGGCGAAAGGCGAATTCTCGAAAATAAAGCCACATCTGCTCGTCTTTCATACGTGATTAAATAACCAGTCGCGATGGCCGAGGATGAGCTACAAAAGAATTGAAATACCTCCTGCTAAGGTCTCACTTATGCGTTTTGATTTTTTTTTGTAAGGAGTCTTATTTATAAATAGCGTACTACATGATGCATTACGAAATTTTTATAATATTCAGAATGTTAATGTTTAACATTTATTGACTGAACATAATAATTTTAATAGATTGTTGATATAAATTATTTAAATATAAATAAATGAGAATTACTGTAGAGACATCAATAGATAATAAATCAAATATGTTACATTTCATTGAATTTTATTTTATTGCCTTTAAAATCTATTCAGAATATAATTTCAATAGATAAACAACTCTTTATATTTTACTTATTGCAGAGTGATATAAAACATTTAAATATGAATTCTTATTCCCGTTATACATAGTAATTGACGTGAGATTTCTTGAATTATTTTCTCATTTACCTCTTGGCGAAACATTATGGAATAATAGGTAATTAAATTTAAAAAGTGTTGGTCGAGCCATTATATAATTCAGTGAAACAAACCAAGTGTTTTTTTAATTTATTTACCTATTATCTTTAAAAGATTTTCGTTAAAAGTTATGCGTGGTGTAAAACACGGATATATTCTACTTTCCACCCATTTATTTAATCCCCTTCAAGATAAAAAAATTAAGTATTTTAAGTAATCATCGGTCATAATCTATCCTTAGCCTAATGAACTTTTCATTAATTTTGTTCCCAGTTAACAACAGTTATGATGACCATTTTTACTTATTCGGATCCTTACCAGCAAAACATATTTAAAGGTAGGGAAACATTGTTTTTTCGTTGTGCTAAGAAAAGCCTAATAGTTCGAAACCAAATTGTAACTAAAATTTAACAAATTTACTATAAAATAAATATATGTTGCTATTCATGGTGTATGAAAGTCAACCCTTCCAATTCCAAACTTCTTATCCCATATCATAAAATTACCCCGCTCGATATTTCCGAACATTAACATATAAAAATCAAGTAATTTCAACTAAAACGCCGATTAAAATTTATAAATCTATTTGCAGACCTCTTATAGATTAACCAAATCCGTTCCTCCTTTCTCAAACAGTTTAACGTCTCCGAAAAATTCAGACCCCTAATTAACCAGTTCCACAACCCCTCTAATGAGCTCCTTTATCAATACAGCTTTGAAGAAGAGAAATTGGCGTTAGACAGAAGCAAAATAAGAAGTAATAAGAAGTCCGGATCAAAGCTAGGCAAAGCTGAAGACCATAAGGGAGAGAAGGAAACCAATACGAATATGGAAGATATGATAAATGAAATACTCAGAGAAATGAAGAGCACAAACAAAGAATTACAGACATTTAGAGCAGAGATGGAAGAAAACAAGCAAGAATGGAAGAAAAACTAATTGAAACAATAGAAAAGCTAGAGGAAACAACATAATATCATGAGAAAGAAAAACGAAAAAATATCATAAGATAATACTCAAAGATTTCGAAACCGGCGACGAAATTCTTATAATAGCAAAAATATCAGGAAAATTGGAAGTAAATATCAAATAATAAAAGACAAGGCCTAGGGTAATACAATAATATTAATAGAGATGGAATCATGAGCAGATAAACAGAAAATAAAAAGAATGAATAAAATTAAGCTAAGGGAAACCAAAATGTATGTAGAAAGCGGTCTAACAAGAGAAGAGAGAGGAATACAAGACGAAATAAGAAAAATAGTTAGAAATTAGAGGGAAAATTAAACAAGACTGAGATGAGTTACAAGAAGATATATATTAATGGGACAAGAACGAGCGAGATGAGAAAGAAAATTTGGTAGTGTAAAAGGATCCACAGCCAAAAACGATAACTAGAACAACCCAAATCAAGAACGACCAAATCAGACGATGAATTGCAACGACGAAGGACAATGAGAAGGAGCAAGGAATAGATACTAGAAAGAGATTATGGATAGGGAGCTGGAATGTACGGTCAATGCTAGAAGTAGTATGTATGTGTTTATTATTATTATATCAATAATAAAAACGTGGTTAAATTCCTTTCTTCACTGTTTTTATTTAAGCACTAAATGTACATTTCAATACTTGATTGATTCAATCAATTATTGATAATGGACACATAGTGTTCGAAATGTACATTTAGTGCTTGAATAAAAACAGTGAAGAAAGGAATTTAACCGCGTTTTTATTATTAATGCTAGAAGCAGGAAAAGTTAATCAAATAGCGAAATACACATACTGGGTGTAAGCGAAACAAGATGGATAATATATTCAGGCAAAAAGGATGAAAAGGACAAACATGAGTACGGAACTGCGATTATGATGAATGACGACCAGTTTCAGAGCGAATAATCACGGCAAGAATAAGAGCAAGGATCTATAACATATGCATTATAAATGCTTACGCACCAACGAGAAAACAGATGAACAAAAAGAAGAATTCTATGAGCAACTACAAAGTACACTGCAACATCTCAAAAGAAAATATAAAAGGAGAATGCATATGTATTGATAGGAGATCTCAATGAAAAATATCAGGCGGATAACACAGGAAAATAAGAAATAATGGGCACAGAGGGCATGGGCAAACTAAATGCAAACGGAGAACTATTCACAAATTTCTGCGCAGAGAACGACCTCGTATGTATGTATGTATGTATTTATATTTACTCAATGTGCTTACATAATTTATTCAAGTAGAAGTTAGCTTTAAATCATTTCTTGTGTTCTTTCACTCGCGCCCATTTTTTAAGCAAACTTGGAATGGTCACCTTAAGTTCCTTTATTACTATTTTAGGCGAGAGCCTATTCAAACACAAGAACATACAAAATGCGACTTGGATATCACCTAACCAAATAGACCATATAAAAATCGAAAAGAAATAGAAAAACATGCTTCTAGATGTCAGAGCAATGACATACTGCTAGGAACACATACTTATAAGAGATAAATTCCAATCAAAGCGACTGCGAACAAATTCAAACGAGTATGGAGGGAGAACTACAATGTACATTGGCTAACTGAAAATCCAGACCTAACAACCGCCTACAAACAGCTGCTAAAAATGGCATGGACAAGCTAACAAATGAAGAAAGAAACATGAACCAACTATGGCAGATGTACAAGTAAATATACAAAGAGGCTACATGTAAAACAATAGGAATGAAAAACAAAAACCACAAATAGTGGATAGCTCGCGACACCTGACAGAAAATAGAAGAAAGAAGTAAACTCAAATAGAAAATACTATCTTGTAACAGCGAAGAAAATTCAAAAAACAGCAACACATGATACTAGACAAGGAAATTAAAAGAGCCTCAAGACAAGACAAACGAAAGAACCTCGAAGAACAACTAAACATAGCAGAAGAAGCGGCAAGAGAAAACCATATGAGAAGCATAACAATAGTATAGAGTAAAACAGGAAAGATTAGGGAACGATGGATAAATTTTTTCGACGAAACCAAAAGAAGGCGATACCTAGAATTGACAAAAGGGAAACAATACATCAGGAGATAGACATAGACACTGGTGAAATAATAGAAAATGATGTAGAAGATGTTAAAACACTAAACAGAGGACAAACACCAGGCATAGACGAAATCTCAAATTAAATTTTAATATCAGGGGAAAACATACAATAAGCATGATGCACAATCTTCTAAACAAAATATGGACAGAAGAAAATATACCAGAGGACTGTAAGAACGGAGTTATAGTCAAAATAGCAAAGGGCGATAAGATGAAATACGAAAATTGGAGGGATATCATAATACTGAGCGCCGCGAGCAAGATTAAGACTAAAATCATCCTCGAAAGAATAAAGAAAATGCAACCTAAACTGAGAGGTAACCAAGCAGGGCCGAAAAAATCATGCATAGACAATATAACGACCTTCAAAATAATTAGCGGTTATTAGTAGGATAGAGAAGAATTAGAAATAGAATAACAGAGCGGTTATTTGTGGATATCTATTTGCTTTGATACGTACGTAAGATTTATTTAATTTATGGGTCTTAATTTTATATGAACAATATAGGGGTATTTATATGGGAATAATTCATGCCAAAACCTTTCTAAGTTTTTTCTTCAAAATATTCCTATTGTTTATTAACGAAGATATCCAAAAGTTTACAGTTAAGCCCAAATTAGTCTTTAAAGTTGCAAGAAAAAAATATTTTTTTTAAACAAATATATATTCAATAAGACTAAAATTTATTTGTGTTTATTATAACACAAAAAAATAATGGATCTTATATTAGGAAAGCCAACAAAATATTGAAAACATTGTTAATTCTATTTTTTAGTGAGAAACCTTTTACTTTGTTATGCATATTAAATAAGAACAACACATTAATACATTTTAATATCCATTTTATTATACTTATAAATACTATTGTTTATTTATAATATAACGTAATAAAAATCGTGTGCTATACAAAGTAAAAGTGTTACTTTTCAATTCTATTTCGTCGAATGTATCATAATCAAAATTCTGAGAAATATAACTACAAGTAAATAATAGCATGTAAAACATTGGTGAGTTTACCATTTTCACATTCTTCACAGATTATACATTTAATAAGTAAAAAATAGCAAATTGAGCAAACTATTATTTACATATATACAATACAACAAGGTATTTAACAAGAGAGAATATTATGTAAAATATCTAATAATAGGTGTAAAAATAATAGTTCAAAATATAAGTAAATTAACACTTGTGGCGTGCTGTAAGAAAGAGTCTCCGTAGAATTTTGTGCTCTATGACTGAATATGTTTAATTGATTTAGTTTATGTAGACATTATTGAAAAAAAAAACATGAGTTAGGTATTATATTCTAATATATTTGAAATTAATGATAGTTTACAAACATATAGGATTTTGAGAGTAATGAGAACTTTTTTATTGTACAGTTGTTTGATATGTTCGGGAAGGCGATTAAAGGTTTTGGGGATTGTGTAGGAGTGAGATCTGAGAGCTTTGTTGCATTTGGGAATATGGAGTCTAAATTTTCTACGAGTGTCGTGGCTTGATGATATGTAGTTTAAAGAATTAAGGTGTATGAAGGCATGTATACACAGACGGTAGAAGTATAGGGATCTAATATTGGGTATATTCACAGAAAATAATAGGTGGGTTGGGTTACGTCTTTTTTGTTTAAAAATAATCTTGAGGATATATTTTGACAGTTTTTGTAGGTGATTCATGTATGTTCCTTCCCATACGAGTATATCGTAACGGATTAATAATTCAACAAGAGATTTGTAAACTATAATAAGTAATTTTCTTAATAGGTATACTCGTAAGTGATAAAATTTGTAGATTAGTTTCCTAATTTAATTTGTTACATAATCGATTTGGTTTTTCCATTTCAAATGCTGATCAATTATGATTCTTAAGTACTTAACCGCTTCGCTCTATCTAATCTCGACACACATACTATCAACTTTTATAGATCTGAAATTGGGTCTGTTTGCTTTTGTCACTGAGAATGCTACATATTGAGTATATTGATAGTGATAAATGTTGAGTATCTAGCCAATATTTTATTTTTCTCATTTCTCTTTGTACCTTTGTTTTTGCCTCGTCCAATGTTTTCATTCAGTAGTTCAAAGAGAACTAATGTGTCATCAGCATAAGATACAATTTTGGCATATGTGTCTATAGTTATTGTTGGTTATAAAAAGTATTGGGCCTAAGACTCTTCATTGCGGAACCCCTATTTCAACATGAAGAGGGTCACTTATGGTATTGTTGACTTTAACTCATTGTTCACGATTATCTAAGTAGCTTTTGAATAGACTCAGGTCAATGCCCCGGACACCAATGCTTTCTAGTATGTTAACGAGAGTGTTGTGACTAACAATGTCAGATGCCTTAATGATGTGTCAAGGGTTCTACGGTATGTAAGTGATTATTTTTTATAATGATTGATGTTATCCCGTCCGGACCATGCGAACTATTATTTTTTTAATGAGATCAGTTCAATTAGTTCAGTCTTAGTAATCGGGTCAAGGAACATTGTTAGTGAATTTCTATGACATGGATCGGGATTTGGTAAAGTTTTATTTTTTTTTTAGCATATAAGATCCGACATTTGTAAAATAATTGTTTAAGTAGTCGGCCATTTTTTATTATTTACAAACTATTGTCATCAGTGATATTGTGATTATTTCTGTTTGAGGTTTTATCATTAGTTATTGTTTCCCATCTACAACAGCCACTTCTCTCTTGTCTTTCCATATTTGCAGCAGCACTTCATTCCTTCTAAGAAACTGTGACTCTCATTTTTTAAACGGAGACCTTTAAGTAGCGGAGGTAAGCCTCGATTTACTCTTACAGTTCCATATATATAATTTTTTTTCAGGCAAAATTACCGCTAATTTAACGCTATTATAATAGTTGTCTAGGTATATATTTGGATATTACAAATATATCTTGAATTTGCTTCACAAACCATTCGCACCAAAATACAATATTTATTGGCTTTAGCTGGATTATAAACCTTAAATGATAGTCATCCTATACAAGGTAATATAGATTAATCTAAAAATAATTGTTGATTTGGTGTGTAAAAGTGTTAAAATTTATTTTGAAGTAATCAAAGATAAGTTTTACATTATTCAGCCCATCTATATTATTCACATTTTCTTCATTGTTTGAATAATGTAAAGATTATAAAATTTGTCTGTCCTGCTGCAAAAATGCAGAGATCAACGGATAGAAGTATATCTTTGTTTCATAGATTATACAAAAGCTTTTGACTATATCAATCACACCACACTATTAGAACTGCTGTAAAGAAAAGGTGTCGATGCACAAGATCTAAAAATCGTACAGAATCTTTATGAACAGCAAGTGGCATCTGTTAAACTGGAAAACACCGAAACAAACACCGTACCTATAAGATGTTGAGTCAGGTAAGGGTGTGTACTTAGTCCCATGCTCTTCAGTATGTATTCAGAAGTTATCTTCCAAAACGCTTTGGATGAGAAGACGGTCTGAAAATCAATGGGAAACTTATAAACAACTTAAGATATGCCAATGACACAGTGATAATCGCAGACAGTCCTGAAGGGCTGCATCGACAGCATATCGACTTCCGGTGACGAAATGGGACTGAGGATTAATATCTCAAAAACAAAGATCATTCAAATAAGTCGCAATCCGAACAACTACTTCAACATATATACCGTGTGTCCCGTTTGAAGACGCATCATAGGGAATTCCCATGTTAAATTTTCAATTGCAGTTTGTATCTCTATTATTGAATGAAAATGATCAGAATAAAATTGGAATGATTCCTTTATCTACTAAAGATATTTTGGAGGTTTTATTATTGTTTCATCTTCATTTTTAGTCAAAATATACCTTAAAATGTGTAAGCAAATATTAGATAATAAAATCCTCAAAATAGTAGTTGCTGCGAAAAGTCAGTGCTTGTCATCTAAATTGTATAACCCACAAATAAATAATTAAATTCAAAATGAGTGCTTACAACACAGAAGGAAAAGTTTAGTGCGAGTTCAAAGGCACAAATTCATTATTCTTGTTGAAACGAGTTAACTCAAAGGTACAATTGCCCGAACTGTTTTTAGTATTTCTCATTTAATTCTACAAAATTTGGATTTTATAGGGTCGGCAACTATAAGCTTACACTTGAGGTTAGACGTATTGTTATCCTTGCAACACATTTGTTACAGTTTCTTCAGATTTCCTTCCTTTATTCCTAAGAATATGTTCATCGTTTACACAACTATTATCCTCAAATTTCTGATCAATTCTAATAATTGTTGATTGACACGGCACGGGACATACTTCAAAATTTATACTAAGTAAGTCGCAGATGTCCGCCAAAACTCTTTTTGTGGTGTAAGCACTTATTTTGAATTGAATTATTTGTATGTGGCTTAATCAATTTAGATGACAAACACTGACATTTCATAGCAACTACTATTTTGAGGATTTTATTATCGAATATTTCTTCACACTTTTTAAGCTATATTTCAATTAAAACTAAAGATGAAACAAAAATAAAACCTCTAAAATAATCTTAGTAGATAAAGGAATCATTCTAATTTTATTTTGCTAATTTTGGTTCAATAATAGAGATACAAACTGCAATTGAAAATTTTACATGGAAATTCCCTATGATGCGTCTTCAAACGGGACACACGGTATATATATATATATATATATATATATATATATATATATGTACTCTTTGAAATTAACGGGTGAGAGAAGTCCAGTGTAGTGTGTTAGAGTGTAGGGAGCAAAGAATACA